>OX381704.1:118134163-118423046 GCA_947462335.1 Harmothoe impar
CACCATGTCGCCTTCATCAATCTATATTTGCCATTACTTGTTTCACTATAATATATCATTCAGCCGATACATGTACTAAATTGTGCATTGTAATGGTTTCAGTCGCGTCATAACTCAGAAGACTTTGACATATTCACATTGGACGATGTCGACTCAGCGTTTGACAAGATTATGCAGCTCAAATACTCGCAGACGGTCGGCCTCAAAGGTAAATATCATACAGGGTTCTCCGCACATAGGGATTATACAGGCGGGCCGCCTGTATGCTTTTTACTGCTGCCTGTATGAAAGAACCTCAGAATCACCGCCATAGCTTTTTGAATTTTGCAAATACTCCAATTAGAACAGAAGTTATGTCTTTTTTAGCAATTTCTTGAAAAAAATCTTTCAAAATGCTGAAAAAAATACCAATTGAAATTGATATTTTTCCAAATCCTCGCTGGACCATAGAAAAATCAAAAATCATTGTAGGAGGGGTGACCCCAACCTTCCTCATAGGCACATAACTCTGGTTTGCTGATGTTGTTAAGCTTGCGATGCTTGACATAAATCAAAATCTACGCGAAATATACTGTGTGCTTTTTCATCCTGCAGAGAAGCCTGATATCAACCCTTTAAGGGTCGCATACTGCTTTAATTTACCAAGATCATTGCGTTATGATGCATGGATGCACAGATCAATGAAATTAAAGATGTTTTTGCAGATCAGCATGATGCACTAAAGCAGTGCCGACAACTTATTTGCCAGCCCTGCTTTAGTGGATCATGCTGAAAAACCAATTGAAACCTTGCGTTATCCGCTAAGAATTCTCAAAAAAGCCTGTCCAACAGACAATAAATTAGGAACTGCACCCAAAATTACTCCAAAATAAGGGTGGATTTTTTCTTATTCTTAAAATAATTTTTGTTGGTAAATACTAACCTGTATAATTAAATAATGAATATCTATATGTATCGTATGGAATGTGATAGGCGGCCTCCCTTAATAATTGCCTCCCAACTAGTTGCCATTAAAATACACTTTATTTCCGCTCAAGGCGGTACATATATCAGGGGTGTGAAATGTCTGCGGAAACGCGGAGATCCGCGTTTTTTATCTCCCTCAGGACAGTTCCTGAGATTTGTCCAAATGCAATGAGATATTTATTTTCCTTTATGTAGGGGGGGGGGTGGGACTTAGAAATATCATCAGATTAGAACATCAAAATACATGAAATGACACCATTTGGCTTTTAGATTTTCAGAATTTTCTTGGGGGGGAATATGCCCCCAAACCCCCCTAGTATTGGTAAAGTATGTAATTTGCAAGGGTTTCACATAGACGAGTCCGTCCCGCACCCAGCCTTGTCACTTCATGCAGCATCTTCAGAGGAAATCATTTTTTCCATTTCACACCCCTGATATATGCTTGGGTGACCCTAAAAAAAACCAAAAAAAACCAACAATCCTTAAACAATCAAACTGTAAAACTATAACCCATACCATGTACTTTGCAGGTAAGGGGCATGGACTGCAGATTACTCCACTGGCTGCCGGTCACATGATCGGCGGGACGCTGTGGAAGATCGTCAAGGACGGAGAGGAAGAAATAATCTACGCCATCGACTATAACCACAAGAAAGAACGGTAAGGCCTACTCCTGTGAAAGCTAGTCGGTCTGAAATACCACAAAGTTTATTTCCCTCTAGTGTAGTCTAAGTCTCTTATAATATCATATCAGCTGTTTTGGAATCTGAATCTTAGCTATGCTCAGATTTTATAATTCAAGTTTCAAATTGAAGTTGATTGCTCTCACATCTCAATACCCAGTAAGCACTGTAAGAACATTAAATGGGAAGCATAGATTTGGTGGGTAGGGCGAAATTTATTTTGAGAGGAGCGAAAAATCTCATTAATTCTTTCATATTATTCACGGGTAGTATGCCCTCCAGTGCAAGTTATAGGAAGATGCTGGGTTGGCGGTGCAAGTTACATGTATATGAGTTATTATTGTATACATGTAGTATACTTAAGTGGCCGTAATTAGACTCCAGTTGCGGTTAGGCCAAAAATAAAAAGAAGGTTTGTTTCAGGTCACCCGAACGACCCTATCAAAACAGGGCCGACCCTACGTTTTTTTATGCAATTTTGATTTTTTTCTCGTTTTTTGGCCTTTTTTGGTCAATTTTAGGGTACTCGGAGAAACTGGGTAGGACTTTCATGTTAAAAAAAAAAATCCGACCTACCGACCCTACATTTTCTTGCCATGTTACCTGAAACAACCTTTTTTTTTTTTGGCCTTAGTATACTTGTCCAACATTCAGGTGGGATAATGTTATGGTACCCGTCTTCCCAACTTTCAGACATCTTAACAGCTGCGTACTGGAGTCCATCTCCCCCCCCCCCCCCCCCCCACTGTTGTGTACATAATGGTCTATACTACTTGTATACTCTGACACACAGACATCTTAACGGCTGCGTCCTGGAGTCCATCTCTCCCCCCCCCCTTTGTGTACATAATGGTCTATTCTACTTGTATACTCTGACACACAGACATCTTAACGGCTGTGTACTGGAGTCCATCTCTCCCCCCCCCCCCTTGTGTACATAATGGTCTATACTACTTGTATACTTTGACACACAGACATCTTAACGGCTGCGTCCTGGAGTCCATCTCCCCCCCCCCCTTTGTGTACATAATGGTCTATACTACTTGTATACTCTGACACACACACATCTTAACGGCTGCGTACTGGAGTCCATCTCTCCCCCCCCCCCTTTGTGTACATAATGGTCTATACTACTTGTATACTTTGACACACAGACATCTTAACGGCTGCGTACTGGAGTCCATCTCTCCCCCCCCCCCTTTGTGTACATAATGGTCTATACTACTTTATACTCTGACACACAGACATCTTAACGGCTGTGTCCTGGAGTCCATCTCTCCCCCCCCCTTTGTGTACATAATGGTCTATACTACTTGTATACTCTCACACACAGACATCTTAACGGCTGCGTCCTGGAGTCCATCTCTCCCCCCCCCCTTTGTGTACATAATGGTCTATACTACTTGTATACTCTGACACACAGACATCTTAACGGCTGTGTCCTGGAGTCCATCTCTCCCCCTCCCCCCTTTGTGTACATAGTGGTCTATACTACTTGTATACTCTGACACACAGACATCTTAACGGCTGCGTGTTAAAGTCCATCTCTCCCCCCCCCCCCTTTGTGTACATAATGGTCTATACTACTTGTATACCCTTACACACAGACATCTTAACGGCTGCGTACTGGAGTCCATCTCTCCCCCCCCCCCTTTGTGTACATAATGGTCTATACTACTTGTATACTCTCACACACAGACATCTTAACGGCTGCGTCCTGGAGTCCATCTCCCCCCCCCACCCTTTGTGTACATAATGGTCTATACTACTTGTATACCCTTACACACAGACATCTTAACGGCTGCGTCCTGGAGTCCATCTCCCCCCCCCCCTTTGTGTACATAATGGTCTATACTACTTGTATACTCTGACACACAGACATCTTAACGGCTGTGTACTGGAGTCCATCTCCCCCCCCCCCCTTTGTGTACATAATGGTCTATACTACTTGTATACTCTGACACACAGACATCTTAACGGCTGCGTCCTGGAGTCCATCTCGCGCCCGTCCCTCCTCATCACAGATGCCTACAACACGGAGTACGTACAGGCCCGGCGCCGTCTCCGTGACGAACAACTCATGAGTAAGTACTAATCATACCAAAATTAAGATGAAATATTATAGAATAATTGGATATTTAAACCCCCAGGAAAATTTGAAATTAAAGACATACGGTAATTTTCGCGTAGAAGCAGCAGCTTGTACTCGAATCAGAACCAGCTTTCATTTGATACCAACATGCCAATATAGAGTGCGGCTTATACAAGGGTTTTTATATGTTTACTATAGCACTAAAGTCGCTATAACCACATCCCCTGTGCGGCTGTTTATTATTCTCTAAAGTTAGAGGTGCGGCTTATACAAGGTTTTGGCTTCTACGCAAGACTTTATAGTAACCTAAAATTTGATGAAATAATTCACTATTAAAAACGTTAGAGAAAACTCAAATAAATAGATCAATTGTCGTCAAACTCTGTGAACGTTAAATAATAAATTCTACATTTACAGCAAACATTGTGAACACGTTACGGGATGGAGGTAACGTGCTGATAGCGGTGGACACGGCCGGACGAGTGCTGGAACTGGCTCAACTACTGGTAATGTATAATACGCTATATTATATACACAATTTGTGAACTACCGTAAATTTGTGTGTAGAAGCCGCGGTTGTACGTGAATCAGAAGCCGCTTTAATTTGGTGCCAGACATGCCTATATATACCATAAAACCTCGGTTATTAACCAAAATTTATTTGGCGTTTTTATTTCCTATAAGCCGAATTTTAACCCCCCTAACTCTCATTTGGCTTATAGTCGAGGTTTTGATATATACCGGGTAGGAATATAATGAAAACAAAATTCAATCACTTTTATCATAAGCCGAATTTTTCATCTCAAACTCGCATTCGGCTTATAACAAGGGTGCGTCTTACAGGAGGGTTTTTGGAAGTATTGTACAGCACTGAATACGCTGTCATCAGAACCCCTGTGCGGCCAGGCGATTTCCTCAAACTTGGTTCTCTGGTTTGGTGAGACTTGACTTTATGTATTTATGAGGGGTTTCATGGAAGATTTTCCTGCAGAAAATGATATAGGAAACATATGTTTGTAGAGTCTTATTAATGCCTTATATTTATTGTATTGTATAATATTTATTAATATTGTAGGGTACGAATATAACTATAGTATGTAATCGAACGCTAACGTATTAGTGCGTCTATCTAGAACCAGGGGACGCTCCAATAGGATGCGGACAGTATAAATACTGCCTCTCACCCCTGGTTCAGACAGACCTCTTCAGGTCTCCCATAGTGAATGTTAGATTGAAAGCACTTCCAGAACTCATGATCACTGACAATCCTTTACAAACTGGTTTAGCTCACTTGTACAGGTTGATTGAATAAAACTTTCCTTTTTCGCATCCTACAAAGAATTCTGCAGTTCGAGTCCTTATTGCGAATCACTTCTTATAGACAAACTCTACAATATAATATTTGTCCTTACCCTGCAGGACCAGTTATGGCGCGTCCAGGTGTCCGGCCTCATGGCTTACTCCTTAGCCCTCCTCAACAACGTCAGCTACAACGTCGTAGAGTTCGCCAAGTCACAGGTGGGTCTCACAACATGTCCATTACTTTACCAGTCTTTGCGGAAAAAAATTCATCCCACAGGACATTCGGTCCTGCAGATTCTCAATGTTGAAGGACCGGCTACAGTTTTGGAGGACAGGATAGCCCATATCTGATGTTTTCTGCATTTTAAGTATAGAAGAGTTTTGTCCGTTAAAAATACATTTTAACTGTACCGTAAAACCTCGCTTATAGGTCGACCCCGTTTATAGGTCGAGTTGGACTTTTGGGTTAAAAATTCGAAAAATACTTTGACAAGATGTCCATTACCAGGGAATTTACCGCAAAAATTCATGTCAGATGTACTGATTGTCATTTGACTGACCAGAATCATCATAACTATAGATTTTGTATGAAGGAATAGTGTAGGGGCGTGATTTCTGCCTGCACTATTTCAGTCACCTCATAGATTCAATCACACTCACTGCCCTTTTTTGTAAAGGCTGTTGACTTCAATATTAGCCTTTAAATAGGCTGAGAAGTGATCTGCCTTTTTTGGTTACGTTGTATGATGAATTATCCTAGATGTTACTCGATATTTCTGTAGTACTAAAGACAAATTCAGATTCATACAACCCAACAAACAAATATATCTAGGAGGGATGTACATACTATTGTAAAGCCCTGACCTTTTTTAAAGCTAAAGCGATGTACATCATAACGTGTGTCTTTGTTTTCAGATGGAGTGGATGAGTGAGAAGATTATGCGTGCCTTTGAGGACCAGCGGAACAACCCGTTCCAGTTCAAGCACCTCCAGCTGTGTCACAGTCTCGCACAACTCAACAAAGTACCAGAACCTAAGGTAGGAACTCCACTTACTCTGCGTTTTTGCTCAATGAAAAAAAGTTGTGTTCAGGTTACATGGCCCAAAAAAAATAGGGTAGGTAGGTCGATTTTTTTTGTTTTTTTACCAATTTTTTAAAGGATTTTGAGACAAAATTCCTCCCATTTTCCTATAATTTTCAGAAAAAATATATAATTTTCGGAAAAAAGTTATTTCAGTTAAAAAAATGTGTTTATTGGTAGAAAAAACACAAAAATGCCTTCCAAAAAAAAAAAAAAAAAAAATTGGGTAGGGCCCAAAAAATAGGGTCGCTAGGGATACCTGAACACAACTTTTTTTTTTTGGGCCTAATGCCACACCAAAAAATATTTGTTGGTCTACGGGTTTCCCGCACCATATTTTCGGGAAAATTGTGTATGGATTGCACCCGCATCATTTCCTGAAGAATTGATTTTTTTTAATATAATTTTTTGTTTTGGTGGCCTTTTCTTTCATCGGAAAAAAATTACCTCAGGGAAAAGAAATCTCCAGCTCCCCTTGATTCAAGGTTAAAATCTGTAGAGAAATTAAAAATTAGAAAAAAAAAATCCGTAGATCAACTTTTTTGTTTGGTGTGGCCTAAATACGCTCATTTATTTTCAGAAAAACATGCTCATTTATTTTCAGAAAAACATGCTCATTTATTTTCAGAAAAACATGCTCATTTATTTTCAGAAAAACATGCTCATTTATTTTCAGAAAAACACATATGAAGACGCGGTACTCCCTGGATAATATAGACGTATAATAGACAATATATCTACTTGCACACAACCATTCTTTCCAATTTTGGTTGTGTTTGTATACATATGTACATTTACATCGATTGTAACACAATTGATGAAATGCAGTTAGGAATGAGATAAAGAACAGAAACAAGAAACTTCAATAACATATCAGTCCCTCTTCCCTAGGCTAGTTGGAGCAATATAGCCCTCTAATTTTGGTTGATGTTGGTGATATTCATACGCGCTGGTACTCGTCCTCTCATTGGTTATCTCAGGAAGTAGTGGCAGAAAAATAGTCCCCCCAAAATGTACCAGTGATGACGCACGGGAATAAAGGTGGAGATGGGACAGTGTGGGACCTCTCCATGCTACTCACTGAGGGGAACGCTGTAGTAATGATGATGATGATGATGATGATGATGATGATGATGATGATGATGATACATTAAAACCCAACTCAGAGTACCGTAAATTCTCGCGTGTATACCTAACTCGCATATAAGCTGCACCCCGACTTTGGGCCGATCCCATAAGCTGCACTGGCGATATGAATATGGTAACTTTTAGTACTGTACTATAGAAGCTAAGGGAGTGATAATTTTTTAACAACAGGGGGGGATGGTGGGTTTGGTGGGGGCAAACAAATTTGGACCCCTATTGGGGGGGGATCAAAATAATTTAACCTGTTTTGAGGGGGGGGGTCAAAAATGTTGAGGGGGGGGTCAAAAACTTTGACCCCTCGACCGGGGGGGGGTGTAAAAAATTTCGGCCGCTCCGCGCGGAAACCCACCACCCCCCCTGTTGCTAAAAAATGATCACTCCCTAAAACTCGTATATAAGCCGCCCCCCGACCATGGGCCGATCCTATAAGCCGCACCAGCGATCTGACCCCCGTACTAGCCACGACTTCTACACGAGAATTTTCGGTAAACAACATGTTTAGGTAACTTGGGAGGACTCCAGATGGATTTGGAGTGATGTAAGGGGCTGCAAGAATGGAGAAGTATCAGGGGTAGACACTAACGCAATGGCCCACAGTTTTGTATAAAATTACCTTCCTATGGGCCCGGGTGGCCCACAGGAGTGGGTAAATGAATTTCTATGGGAATATATCTTTACCAATATTGTGTTGTCATATGTCGTTGGAAAGAGGAAATCTATGGGAAATCGACCATTTTGGTTAGGCCCTGATATAAATCAACCAGGGATACCTATGCTTTGCTCTGTAAGAAAAGTAAAATAATCAAACCGGGCCTGCAGATTATTGTCCGGGCCCGTAGATTTCTGATGCTACGGGCCCGGGTGGCCCATGGCTGAAAAAGTTAGTGTCTACCCCTGAGTATTGTAGAATTTGGAGCCCTGAAACTGCCGCATGATGCTTTAATGCTCGGTGTGTTTGTCGTCATGATGCATGAATGAAGCACTGGCGGGTGACATATCCATGCTGCATTCATACATCAGTACGACCCAATGCGGTTGATACACTGCAGGAATACCAAGTGTTACGATTTTTTCGTAATTTTACGATTTTTGACCCAAATTACGACCATTAAGATTTTTACCTGAAAATTACGATTTTAGGAATTTTTGAAGAGTATAAAAAAAAGCCCTAGGGCCTTCTGTAAAACCTTGTCTAATTTTCGACCTCACCCATTAAGTTCTAAAAAGAACAATATATTTTACAACATTAAGGATTGTATCTTTTTGGCCCCTACACTTGAAAGTCATATTGGCCTTTTAGGTGTAAAGATTGACTAGAATTCAGCATACTAAAGGCATGTTATTGCTACGTTTTTTGTTACGTTTTCAAGCAAGAATTATTACGATTTTGGGGTGATAAAAATCGTAGCAAATACGATTTTGGGGGTGGGGTAGCTTGGCATCTCTGATACACGCCCAAAGAGTTGGCATAATGCACGATATAAGCCGCACCTAAACTTTGGTTTTATCCTATAAGCCTCACATGGGGTCTGATTATGGCCACTTTAGTACCGTTGTATACATCTAAAAACTCTCTTATAAGCCGCACCCTGACTTTGGTTTTATTCTATAAGCCTCAGAGGCGGTCTGCTTATGGCCACTTTAGTATTGTAGTATACATCTAAAAACTCTCCTATAAGCCGCACCCTAACTTTGGTTTTATCCTATAAGCCTCACAGGGGGTCTGATTATGGCCACTTTAGTATTGTAGTATACATCTAAAAACTGGTGTATAAGCCGCACCCTAACTTTGGTTTTATCCTATAAGCCTCATAGGGGGTCTGATTATGGCCACTTTAGTACCGTAGTATACATCTAAAAACTCGTGTATAAGCCGCACCTAAACTTTGGTTTTATCCTATAAGCCTCGCAGGGGGTCTGATTATGGCCACTTTAGTACCGTAGTATACATCTAAAAACTGGTTTATAAGCCACATCCTGACTTTGGTTTATTCTATAAGCCACACAGGACATCTGATTATGGCCACTCTAGCACCGTAGTATACATCTAAAAACTCTCCTATAAGCCGCATCCTGACCTTGGGCTGATCCTATAAGCCGCACTGGAGATCTGACTCGCATACTAGCGGCGGCTTCTATGCAAGAATTTAAAGTGAAATGACAGTACCAGAATGTGGAGGACCGAGTTACTAACATGGCCACGTGGTAGTGGTGGTGTTAGTTCTCTGACATGGCAGCAGGGGGCGTCTGTGTGGAGGCTGCAGGGGGGACTGGGGCTGTACAGGCTTAGTTACGGGCTGTCTGAGAGTTACGGAGAGAACTGTCTAGTTTCTACTGTCTCTGGTGACGGATAGTCAGCGCTTCTATGTGCTGACTGTGTCACCAGTGACGGATACCAGAGAGGTTTACCAGCCTCCTCCTTAGTTCACACATAACTATGTATAATAAACAATCAAATTATCCCGTAATGGAAAGTCATATATAAATTCTAAAAACGTAGCAAAGTAGAGGACAGATGTAAGAAGCACCCTATGTTATTTCAGCCCAGAATAACGTTTATTAAGCCCAGGGGAGTGTGAATCAAACCAACCTCGCATTTGGGCTAAATTTCCAGCGATTTCTGGACACTAAACTTCTATACCCACAGCAGTGAGCTGCGGCCGTGGGTATTGTGGGCTATACTATACAGGCTGAGAGCTGAGAGGTCTCTAATACGGTAAAACCTCGCGTATAAGCCGCGGCTATATAGTACGCAAGTCAGATTGACAGTGCGGCTTTTAGGATCAGCCCAAGTCAAGGTGCGGCTTATAAGCGAGTTTATGCCACTATGGTACAGTACGAAAATGACCAAAGCATAATCAGATAGTCGGCTTATAGGATCAGCCCAAATTCGGGGTGCGGCTAATACACGACTTACCGTAAAACCTCGCTTATGGGTCGACCTCACTTATAGGTCAAATTGCAATTTTGAGGAAAAAAATCGACCTAAAGTAAAATACAATGAACTTTTGGAAAACCCCACTTATAGGTCGAATTGGAGTTTGAGAATTTTTTGGGGGGCTAGACCCCACCCCAGACCCCCCTAAAGCACCCTTTGTCTGGCCAAATTGAGTATTATTTATGATATTCTGCCCTTATTACGACGACCCCCTACTTGCAGAGAAACAAGCAGGTCTTATTGGGGGAAAGAATCCTCGAAAAAAGGTGTATTTTACAGTATTTAGAATTAATATTTTTAGGCCCCTAAAAACTTTTTTCAAAACCTCATTCATAAGTCGAATTGGACTTTTGAGGTAAAAAATCGACTTATAGCAAAAGGAAATCCCAAATAAAAATCGACCTATAAGCGAGGTTTTACGGTAGGCTGATACACAAGGTTTTACGGTAGCATAGTACAGCCTGCAATATCCACGGCCGCAGTGCTCTGCTGTGGTATAGCAAGTGGTCTGAAGTGTCTGGAAATCTAGCTCATCTCTAGTCAATTTGGAATCGACTGTACGAATGTACAGTCGATGATAGACCCTGTTCTAATCACTGGGGGTCCTGCTATGTGCCAGGCCTAGTATGAACAGAAGGTTTCTCTTATAAACCACTGGTGTACTACTATCATATCATTAACATGCACATATCTGAGTGAATATGGAAAGCTAAGTGTCTAGAGATAAGCATGGAACCTTCTTTAACTCTGTAAACCTTTTAGTTTGTCTGTAATGAGGTCCTGTAGTTCACCCACAGTATATAAAACATGGGGATCTCTCACCAGCCAAGTATGGCAATACTGGGCTGGCTTGCTAGCTAGCTCATCTCTACACATTAGAGCACTTTGAAGAGAGTAGTCTAGGACTTGCAACATTTAGTTCTAGTTGGTGTATTTAAAAAGTTCTTTCAGTTTTGACTATGCGGGACATTCTGACGGACCAGACTTATTTCAGGAGTACATTTCCACTGTCTGGCACGTTTTGGCAAAGGCTGAATTAGATGACTTTAAATCGGGTAGGCCGTGCAGACAGGAAGCATTCACTGCATTGATACTTGTACCGTACCGTCGCGATTAGGCGCCGGGGCGCTCTTCAATTTGGCGGAGCCTTTAAACCCAACACAGGCGCTTATATGAGATCCTATTTTAGTGCTTAATGAAGATTTCAAGAGCCCTGTACCCCCGGCGCTTATACAAGACCGGCGCTCTTTTGAAACTGGCGCTTTATCGCGACGGTACGGTACCACTCTTTAATAACCGGTAGTCTAGACACACCTAATTAATTTACAGGGTTGTTCATTTCACCTCGGTCCAGAATAGCCACCCAAGGCCCTGGTCAAAAGGCCAATGCACAATGTATGTCTTGAATGGTCTAGACACTGTCTGAAATAGACTTGGGTCTCAGGTATCTTTGGTTATTCTGTGGATTGCTACTTGAATTGACACATCTAATTATAAAGTGGAAATCCTAGTTAAATGTCAGAAAATGACAAACTGGTTTACCGTATTCGACGCAATAAGCGCCCTGGGCGCTTAAAATATTATTTTAAGTGGGAAAATCGACCCCAAATATTCATTTTAATAAGCGCCCCCCATGACTGTATTTTTTTCACCCCAGCAGCCTCTACAAGGCTTCTACTCAGCCCTATACCTGCACACCTGGCTTGGCCTTAACACCTGCACAGGTGTGAAGTGTTTCAAGTCATAAAAAGTGCGAAAAACAGTAACAAAATCGGAGGAGCCTGTTTAAAAATGTGGGGAAAAAATCTGAAAAAGGGGGGGGGGCGCTTATTAGGGGGAGGGCGCTTATTAGGTCGAATACGGTAATCCTGTTAAGGATGGCGTGTTGCTAAAAGACGTCATGATGCACCAATGCAGCTCTGGCGAGTAAATGGCCATTGCTGCATTGGTGAATCATGCCGACCCTTTGGGAGTGTCTCAACCCCTGTTGGCCGCCAATGGACTGATCATGATGTAATAATTGTCAATTAGAGGAAAGTAAAAAGCTCCGTACAATTTTCCACATCAACTCAGTTCTTGCCAGAGGCGACTACAACTCTCTAGCTCTCGTACCTCTGAGCCTTGCCACGATTCATCTAAATGAAATTTAGTTGTATAATTATCTCGCCCTCTATAAAGTTTTTTTTCTGTGTAAGAGCTGGAGTAAGTGGGTAGTAGCAAATTGATGTTTTTCTTTATAGAATCGTCACAACACATTAGGTAATGTAAGTTGACGGAACGATCAAACTGGATTGGCTGTAAATATAATCATGTTAAGTGTTAGATAGCGGAAACGCTGTTATTATTAACTCTTTTAGGGCAGCATAGTGCTTTAATCTTTTAAGGATTAATGCATCATGCCCTTGGTCGTCATGATGCATGAATGCAGCACTGGCGAGTAACTCGCCAGTACTGCATTCAAGCATCATGCCGACCCTACAGGGTTGAGACACGCCGGAAGGGTCAGCATGATGCACCAATGCAGCACAGGAGAGTTACTCACCAGTTCCTCTTTTAGTGACATCCATCCAAGGGTTAATTCACTATACCTTTTTATCAGCATGATGCATTAATGCAGCACCAATACATGCTGACTCCGGGTATGATACTCTACAGTAGGTTCAGCATGATGCACCAATGCAGCGTCTATGAGTTACTGCATGGATTCACTGGATGGATTCACTCCGCAAAATTAGCCAGGTCCTTCGCTGGTCCCCCGTCCATTATCAAGGACGCAGGTCCCTAGCGCCGGGTCACACTCTCCACCATTGGCAAAGTTCAAAACATGTGCACAGGCGAGTGTACGTCGCGCATGTGCCGGCACATGCGGGACGTACACTCGCCTGTGCACATGTTAGGTACCTTGCCAATGGTGGAGAGTGATGGATGACGTCATAGGTCACGTGTTAGCTCTTACAGAGCTAGTACTAGATAGCCAGGGCCTGCGGGTTAGCCCCGGCACCCGCGCGGTACCAGCGAAGCCAGGTCCTGGATCTAATAATCTAGAGAGACAATGATAGGTGTTTCTCTCACCTTGACGCTACCTAATCAAATGAGCTGTTTACAAGCCCTGGACCACTATGTTGCTATGGTAACTTCCCTAACAACCTGTGTATTTGGCACAGGATGTGACATCCCAAAGGGGCGCTGACCAATCAGATCCGAGATCAGGGTCCTAGACCTTCATCGTTGGATTCTGTGGATATCCATTTGAATTGACGCATCCAATTATAAAGTGGAAATCCTATTGGTAGTTAGATTGCTAGATTTAATCCTGTTGCTAAAAGATGACATTTGTCGTCATGATGCACCAATGCAGCCCCAGTGAGTAAATCACCAGTGCTGCATTCATGCATCATGCCGACCCTTTGGGAGTGTCTCAACCCCGTAGGGTCGGCATGATGCTTGTAACTCGCCAGGGCTGCATTGGTGTATTATGACAACAAATGTCATCTTTTAAGTTTTAGGGACATCTGTCGTTAAAGGGTTTAGGGAATTGGATGTAAGGGTGGGGAGGTGTATTTAACACTAAGTAGGGCAGACAAAGTCGATTCTAGGTAATGGAATAAGAGCACAGCCGACGCCATTAGTGAATTGGTTCATAGAAAGTGGGTATAGCTCGTGCAACCCTATAGGGAGTGCTCATTTTCTAATAAAAGTGGGGTGGGGTCGTGGATTTTCGCATGAGTTGGTTGATATTTTTTTAGGCCCATCCCAAAGCATTTCACATTTTTCAGTTCCCCTATCCATCAGTGCCCCCCCCCCCCAGACAGATGACGGGTTACCCCCTTCTCAAGCTATCAAAATTTGTTTGCTCCCCACTCGAGACCCCCCCCATTTTATAAACGACCACTCCCTTACCTACCCGCCTGCCTCCACTCCCCGCCCCCCTCCATCCCCGTCGTCGGCCTACCGTAAAACCCCGCCTATAAGCCAAATTTATTTTGGCGTTTTTATTTCCTATAAGCCCAATTTTCCCCTTCAAACTCACATTCGGCTTATAGGCGGGTTTTTTGCCAAAGACCATTTGAGAAAATGCTATAGAAAAGTATGAAAACTTAGTCACTGATTGTACTGTATTTGAAGGCCTTTATTAATCATTTTCACAATAAGTATACATGTGAAACAAACGACACATGCTATTTCAATGAAATAAAATTATTAGAATCTGTTTTAAAACGGGTTTTTGGTGGGGCCAAAGTGGAGGCCAGGGGGGACCCTAAGACCCCAAAAGTCACATTCGGCTTATAGGCGGGGTTCTGCTGAATGGCAATATGATTTCATATAAGCCAAATTTTTGTCCTTAAACTCACTTTCGGCTTATAGGCGGGGTCGGCTTATAGGTGGGGTTTTACGGTATGTACCTGCCCACCATCCTCCCCCCTGTCCGCCCCCCCCCCCCCCCCACCTTCCCCCCGCTCTTCCCATTCCCATTACCAAACCCAACGTCACCTGTAGGCATATATACATGTTACCAGAGGCCTTCGGCCTCTGGCGAGTCGCATCGCTACCCTTTCTGAGTTTCTTCAGTCTCACCCTCAATTGTAACTGACCATAGCCCAGCCCCATGCCCAAATAAGGCAGACTGCACTGACCGCTCAGTCTCACCCTCATGTGTGAGTAACCATAGTCCAGCCCCATGCCCAAATAAGGCACACAGGGTCATGAACGGACGTGCGGTGTACGTACGGCTGATGAACGGCACATGGTGGTATGTCTGTCCGTTTGTCGCCGACCATACGGTCTGAGTCACGTGTCCTGCCGAGACGAAATAAGAGACTGTATTTAACTATGGCTATAAGTATGTGAATGGCGGGTAGACGGGACCTTAACCCTTTAAGGACGGCATATCGCTAATAGATTACATTTGTCAACAAGATGCAGCACTGCAGCTCCGGTGAGTAACTCGCCGATGCTGCATTGGAAGTGTCTCTACCCTAAAGGGTCGGCATGATGCAGCCCTGGCGAGTTACTCAGGCTGCAGGCCGCATCATTATGACAAAATGCATATTACATTAAAGCACTATGTGTCCTTAACCCTTTAAGGATGGCATGTCGCTAAAAGATGACATTTGCCGTCATGATGCACCAATGCAGCACTGGTGCTGCATTGGTGCATCATGCCTACCCTTTGGGAGTGTCAACTCTGTAGGGTCGGTATGATGCATAAATGCGGCACTTGGGAGTCCTTAAAGGGTTAAAGATGGCATAATGCTTTAATGTACCATGTTGTTTGTCGCCATGATGCACGAATGCAGCCCTGGTGAGTAACTCGCCAGTGCTGCATTCAAGCATTATGCTGAACCTACAGGGTTGAGACACTCCTGAAGGGTAGGCCTGATGCACCAATGCAGTCCCGGCGAGTTACTCACCAGGGCTGCATTCATGCATCATAGCGACACAAGGCATACGTAAAACCTCCCTTATAAGCCGACCCCCGGGTTTGACAGACTAATATACTACAATGTACTTGATAAATATAGATATAAGTACTAATATACTACAATGTACTTGATAAAAAACCTCCCTCATAAGCCGACCCCCTTTTTAGACGATGCTATAAGCCGAATCAAGCCTAAAATCCCCCCCCCCTCCCAAAACATTGGTTATCAGAGAGGTTTTACGGCAGTGTATTAAAGCACCATGTGGTCCTTAGTGGGTTGAGTTGGGTTAGTTGTGTCTGATTGAGCACTAATTCAGCAGTATGGCGGTACTGGAGAGACATCATGCTGACCAAATAAGGTGGAGACACCGCTGAAGGGTCGGTATGATGTACAATGCAGCACTGGCGCGTAACTCACCAGAGCTGCATTCATGCAACATGACGACCCTACAGACACCCCTGAGAGTCGTCATGATGTTACTCGCCGGGGCTGTATTGGTGCATCATGACAACAAATATCATCTTTTAGCGACATCCGCCTTTAAAGGGTTAAATGGTTAAGGACCGCATAGTGCTTTGATGTGCTATGCCCTTGGCCGTCATGATGTAGGCTCGTCATGATGTGGGGTCGTCATGATGCATGGATGCAGCCCTGATGAGTAACTCGCCAGTGCTGCATTCATGCATCATGACGACCCTACAGACACCCCTGAAGGGTCAACATGATGTCACTCGCCAAGGCTGCATTGGTGCATCATGATGACAAATATCATCTTTTAGCGACATCCGTCCTTAAAGGGTATAAGCCGAATGAAGCCTAAAATCCCCCCAAAACATCGGCTTATCAGAGAAGTTTTACGGCAGTGTATTAAAGCACCATGTGGTCCTTAGTGGGTTGAGTTGGGGTAGTTGTGAGTCTGATTGACCACTAATACAGCAGTATGGCGGTACTAGAGACCCACTCAGGAGACATAATGTGCCAATAATGGTCCCCGCCCGTCGCATCCTGCTGCTCCATAACGCCCCACACGCAACTGTACGCGGGTCTCACCCAGTGGGCGTCACCTAGGTGATACATTAGGCCACTCCAAATAATATACCGTAAAACCTCGGTTATAAGCCGAATTTTATTTGTTATACCGTATTTGACGTAATAAGCGCCCTGGGCGCTTATAAAATTATTTTGATGGTGTTTAAAGTACTTAAGAGTTTAATTGTCTCCAAAATCTGGAAATTTGAGCCTTTGTTCTAGTCTAGAAATGCCTCAAAAAGTGGAGGGGGCGCTTATTAGGGGGAGGGCGCTTATTACGTCGAATACGGTAAGCCAAATTTTAAGCCCTAAACTCCCATTCGGCTTATAGGCGAGGTTTTAATAACGTAGGAACATTGTGAAAACAAATTTCAAGCACTTTTGTTATGAGCCTTATTTTTACTCTCAAACTCACATTCGGCTTACAACCAAGGTCGGCTTATAACCAAGGTTTTACGGTACTTGTTTCTCAGCACTTTTCCAGGAGAAATATGGTGAGGGCACTTTTTTTTCTTTTTTTGTTGTTGCTGAAGACCAAATAGAGCGGAGAGTGTAGGCTCTCAGCAAACTTCACATTCACATTTTAATGATTAAGGAATGACTGATGTACCTTTGTGCAAACGTTTTGAATACCGTAAGTATATTTCCTCTGGCCTATTGTATTCGCGCCACTGTAAGCTTCAATTTGATACCAATGTTTGTTTAATATTATCAACTTTTCCCTTAGAATTTGAAAAAGAAATCCAGAATTTTGGTGATGCGCGCAGTGATGAGAAACAAGGATTTTATTTGGAGTGGTCTTACGTACCGTTAAACTTCTCTGATAAGCCGACCTCCTTTATAAGCCGACCTAAGCCAGTTTGAAACAATTTTATAAGCCAAATTCTGGGTCATTTAAAGAGCTTTAAACTACAATGTACTGGATAAAATACCTCTGTTAAAAGCCGACCCCCCACTTTGATGGGAAATTATAAGACAAATTAAGCCTAATACTCCCCCCCCCCCAAGAAATAAGGTTGGCTTATCAGAGAGGTTTTACGGTAAGTCCCTGGTGCTACATATTTGATGCAGTGGCAGTAAGATATGAGGTTCCTGAGACAGACACCTCAGATTTTGCTGTATGCTGTTTTTCCCACACAAAATGAAATATTAAGTGTTATGAAAAGTATTAAACCCATTTTAGCACCGGTTACTAATCTACATGTAAGGAGGATTATTGTGTTGAATAGCGCTTAAATAAGTCTTAATCTTGATAGAATATTATAAGCCGAATTTGGACCCATTTAAACATGGTTAAACTATAATCTACTTGATAAAAAAACCTCCCTTATAAGCCGACCCCCCTCTTTGAGATGATGCTATACCAGAGTAGCTGGTCAAATTATCAACCAATGAAATAATTCCCTGACCTTCACTGCGGAATTCTTAGAGGGCATTACATAACAATTGGTACCCATTGTGATGGCTGCTATTAGTCTTATCTCGCTGGTACCAGATCAAGCAATGGACGCCCGCATAAGGCCTCCTGCTACCCCGATGTAAGCCGAATCAGGTCTAAAATCCCCCAAAAAGGTCGGCTCATCAGAGAGGTTTTACGGTAGGGTTGGGGTCCCTAGAACCCCTACTTCCCTCTTGTCGGCCTGAGAGTGATGGTGCTTCTGCTGAAACCCTAGGCCAAAAAAAAAAGGTTTGTTTCAGGTAACATGGCAAGAAAATGTAGGGTCGGTAGGTCGGATTTTTTTATTTTATTAATTTTTTTTTTAACATGAAAGTACTGGCCGACCTCTCTGAAAACCCCAAAATTTACCAAAAAAGGGTAAAAAAAACAAAAATGTCTTCAAAATTGCATAAAAAAACGTAGGGTCGGCCCTGTTTTGATGGGGTCTGTCGGGTTACCTGAAACAAACTTTTTTTTTTTGGCCCTATGCCCGTGCTATGTGGCCTTGGGTTTGGTAATGAAGATAGACGTGGAGAGAGGAGGGCAGAAGGGCGGGAGGCTTAACCCTTTAAGGACAGATGTCGTTAAAGATGACATTTGTTGCCATGATGCACCAATGCAGCCCTGGTGAGTAACTTGCCGGTGCTGCATTGGTGCATCATGCCAACCCAACGGGAGTGTCTCAACCCTGTAGGGTTGGGATGATGCTTGAATGCAGCCCTGGCAAGTTACTTGTCAGGGCTGCATTCATGCATCATAACGTCCAAGGGCATTATGAATTAATGCATTATGCCGTCCTTAAAGGGTTGAGATACCATGATGTCACATTTCGCATTGGCATCATATACAACTATTCATTTGTCTTCCTGATGCCCCGATACAGCACTGCATTTGTGCATCATGCCAATCATACAGGAGTGTATCAACCCTGTACTCTCCAGTGTTACCTTCATGAATGCATCATGATAAAATTGCATGGTATATTGTTAAAGCTTTCTGCTATTGTTAGAGTCCTCCAGAAGGAATTACAAGTAGCCCCCGGTGTCAGTAACCAGGCAAAGGTCACACCCACTGCCATCTGAAGGTCAGTGCCGTCTGAAGGTCACAGCGTTACCACTGTCTGAAGGTCAGTGCCATCTGAAGGTCACAACGTCACCGCTGAAGGTCGTAGTGCCTATTTGTGACAGTTGTAATACAAATGTGTAACGAGACGCCCGTCCCATTACCTGCCTCGTCTAACGGTAAGGGCACCACCAGGCTTCTTAACTCTGTAAGGACCAATGTGGCTAAAGGATGATATTTGTCGTCATGATGCACCAATGCAGCCCTGGCGGGTAACCCACCAGGGCTACATTGATGCATCATGCAGATCCTTCAGGAGTGTCTCAACCGCGTAGGGTTGGCATCATGCTTGAATGCAGCCCTGACGAGTTACTCACCAGGGCTGCATTCATGCATCATGAAGACCAAGGTTATAATGCATTAGTGCGTCGCACCGGCCTTAAAGAGTTAACCCATTTGGGCAGAATAGTGCTTTAATGTGCTATACCCTTTGTCATCATGATGTGTCTGTGCGTCATGCCAACCCTTCTGTAAAATATCAACCCCTTAGGGGTGGCATGATGCCTTAATGCAGCACTGGCGAGTTACTCACCAGAGCTGCATTTGTGCATCATGTCAACAAGGGTATGTTCCATGAAAGTACTATGCAGCCCTCAGAGGTTTAGGGACCCAGGGTCATTAGCGGAAACCTTCACTACCCTAGCGGTGACCTTCACTACCCTAGCAGTGACCTTCACTACCCTAGTGGTGACCTTCACTACCCTAGCAGTGACCTTCACTACCCTAGTGGTGACCTTCACTACCCTAGCAGTGACCTTCACTACCCTAGTGGTGACCTTCACTACCCTAGCAGTGACCTTCACTACCCTAGTGGTGACCTTCACTACCCTAGCGGTGACCTTCACTACCCTAGTGGTGACCTTCACTACCCTAGCGGTGACCTTCACTACCCTAGCGGTAACCTTCACTACCCTAGGGGTGACCTCCACTACCCTAGCGGTGACCTTCACTACCCTAGCGGTAACCTTCACTACCCTAGCGGTGACCTTCACTACCCTAGCGGTGACCTTCACTACCCTAGGGGTGACCTCCACTACCCTAGCGGTGACCTTCACTACCCTAGCGGTGACCTTCACTACCCTAGCGGTGACCTTCACTACCCTAGCGGTGACCTTCACTACCCTAGCGGTGACCTTCACTACCCTAGCGGTGACCTTCACTACCCTAGCGGTGACCTTCATCGTCACCATAGTGTACTTGACATGACATTCATCTTTAAAAGGTCCGTATTTGAAATTAGGGTGTTTTAAAAAGGCGGAGTTTGGTCCTCAAGGTGGGTTTTACAATATTGGTATGTTGAATATGACCTATTGCAAGTCAAATTCAAAGGCTTCACGTAAATAAAACCTTCTCGTTACTTCATTAAAGGCTCAGCCTTAGTGATCAACATTCCGGCGTCCCTGAAGACACTTTCCATAAGTTTTAAATGAAGCCGATAATGGACAGGTTGAAAAAGGGTAATGTCATTTTGGTAATTTGATTGGCTTTTATTTCAAATGCAAATGCCCTTTACTGCCAAGAGATCTTTAGGGAATAAGTTCTCATCAAATTCCATAATCCCTGGGTTTCTGGGTTCCCAAGCAGCTGGTTCAGCTTAAATAACCAGGGGGCGCCACAATCCGGAGGGTTTAACTGTTTAACCCTTTAAGGACGGATGTCGCTAAAAGATGACATTTTTTGTCATGATGCACCAATGCAGCCCTGGCGAGTAACTCGCCGGGGCTGCATTGATGCATCATGCCGACCCTTCGGGGGTGCCTGAACCCCATAGGGTCGTCATGATGCTTGAATGCATTCATGCATCATGACGACCAAGGCATGATGCATTAAGGCATTATCCCATCCTTAATGGGTTAAGGATGACATGTCACCAAAATACGACATTTGTCTACATGATAGTGTACAAAGATTTCTTCAGTTAGGTTTCACTTTTCCTACTTTTGAATTGCAGGAATTCCTAGTTTTCACTGGAATTTCTGTAATAAGCTATGTTAATTTGATACAAATAGCCAAGATCTCAAAATCTTTTTCTGAGGTGTGATACCTAGGATTCACAACTTTGCGTAGAAAAGTTTGGTGCCTAGAGATTTACAAGACTGTCTTTCAGGTCAAGGCAGTCTTCTCAGAAAAATGCAAACAAAAAATTGAAAAGAATCCTCTCTAGGCACCTTGCCTAATGTGGATCCCATGGCGGCCATTAACCCTTTAAAGACGGCATGATACCTTAATGCATCATACCCTTGGTCGTCATGATGCATGAATGCAGCCCTGGCGAGTAACTCGCCAGTTCAAGCATCATGCCAAACCTTTGGGGTTCAGACCCACCCGAAGAGTTGGCATCATACACCAATGCACCAATGCAGCCCCAGTGAGTTACTTGCCGGGGCTGCATTGGTGCCGACAAATGTCATCTTTTAGCGACATGTGTCCTTAAAGGGTTAAGAGCCCACGGTGCTGGTGTGTAGGCAGGACATGTTACACCTTAACCCTTTAAGGACGGCATGTCGCTAAAAGATGATGCACCAATACAGCCCCGGCAAGTAACTCGCCAGTGCTGCATCGATGCTTCAAGCTGACCCTTCAGGAGTGTCTCAACCCCATAGGGTCTGCTTGAATGCAGCACAGGCGAGTTACTCCCCAGGGCTACATTCATGCATCATGACAACAAAGTTAATGACACATGAATGCACTTTGCCGTCCTCAAAGACTTAAGAAGCTGGACTATGCTGTAGGATGGGGCCACGCTTAAAAAAAGGTTTGTTTCCGGTGGAGCGGGTGGCCTAAAAAAAAGTCACCCGGTAGGCCGCAGAATTATTTTTTTTTAGATTTTTTTTCTTTTTTCAAATGTTAAACAAGTCTTTCCCACCCTGGGCATTGCACATACTTATATAGGCATGTTTGGTATCAAATGAAAGCTGAGTGTTAGGCCGTTTTATTCTGCCGAGGTTTTTGGCATAATTCTTTTTTTTAATCTTTTTTTTTTCAAAATTGTGCAAATTTTTTTCTTTTTTAATTGCTACTCTGACAAAAAAAAAAAAAAAATGCGGGCGGGTAGCACTGGGGAGAAACTCACCCCCCCCCCCACTCCACCGGAAACAAACTTTTTTTAAAGTGTGGCCTGGTGACCAGGAAAAGCACCAAGACAGAGCTCAATTACTCTGTGGATGATGGACCCTTTTAACCCTTTAAGGATGCATGTCACTAAAAGTTCACATTTTCTGTCATGATGCACCAATGCAGCCCTGGTGAGTATCTCTCTGGTGCTGCATTAAAGAATCATGCCGACCCTTCAGCATTGTATCAACCCAGTAGCATCGGCATGATGCTTGAATTTATCATTGGTGAGTTACTCGCCAGGGCTGCATTCACGCATCATGATGACTAAGGGAATAGCACATTCACGCATTATAAGTCTTCCCTTCATGGACGGCATGATGCCACAAGAGGTCATATCATGATGCCCTAATGCATCAGTAGCAACTATCTCACTGCCAGTCTGTGCGAAAACCTGCAGGACGGTAGCAATGTCCACCTAAAATGCCACTGGTCCAGCAGATTCACAAGTGTAGCAGGACCGAATGTCCAGTTGCATTTGACTTTTCTGAACTAAAAGAATTTTCTCATGCTAAAATGTGTTTGGTCATAATTTGGTCATAAATAATCATAATTATAATGAATTTTTAATTCTTAAAATGGATAAATAGTCAGATATGTGGGTATCCGGTCCTTCAAAACGTAGCCGGTCCTGCAACATTGAAAATTTGCAGGACCGAATGTCCTGTGGGATGAAAAAGTATTTGCAAAGACTGAGGTTAGTGTTAGTGCATCATGCTGACCCTGCAGGAGTGTATCACCTCAGTAGTGTTTGAATAGTCCCTGAATGCAGCACTAGCATTAAATCACTATGTTGCCCTTAATGAGTTAACCCTTTAAGGACGGATGTCGCTAAAAGATGAAATTTGTCGTCATGGTGCACCAATGCAGCATTGGTGAGTAACTTGCCAGTGATGCATTGGTGCATCATGCTGACCATACGGGACTGTCTCAACCCCGCAGGTTCAGCATGTCGCTTGAATGCAGCACTGGCGAGTTACTTGCCAGGGCTACATTCATGCATCATGCTGTCCTTTAAGGGTTAAAGAGTCAAAGACTGTTCTCAGATTGAGGCACAATAAAACTATGGTTTCCCACGGTCCTCCATCTCATAGACCTTAAAATTACTAGGCCAAAAAAAATAAAAGCAATGTTTCAGGTAACATGGGAACAAAGACTAGGGTCGGTAGGTCGGATATTTATTTTATTTTTTTAACATGAAAGTACTAACCATCCTCTGTGTAAACACTAAAAATGACCCGAAAAGTGTAAAAATAAGAAATTTTCTTCAAAATTGCACAAAAAAAACGTAGGGTCGGCCCTGTTTTGCTAGGGTTGGTCGGGTGACCTGAAACAAACTTTTTTTTTCATTTGGCCCTATCAATATGAGGTTTCACACATACTTCTCACAAAGTGCAAAAACTTGAGAGCTGGAGAGGAGAGTCTCTCTAAGTTCCCATTAGTAGGGAGGGCCTAGAACCCATCTATATGAGATGTGACACATGTAAGGGTGGGTAGTACCTCTACGCTCCTGTTGTATGGAGTGGCTCAGTTCCAGTCTCTGTGAAAATGTGTCGGACATCGCCTATAACCGGCTAAAAGGCTGCAGCACCGGCTGGACTGGTCCTACTGCAGGTCCATGTGACTGGCTGGACCTTTGGCTATATCTCAGTTTTCATGGCTTATAAATCAGACCATTATTAAGGCTTCTAGAGAGAAAAACATTTTGCATAAACATTTTGAATGATATTACTCTAAGTTGTATATATTACAATGTTTCAGTAGGAAAATACAGGAAAGCTGTATTCATTCAATGTAAGTTATTGAGCACTTTATACATTGAGATATGAAAAGGGCTTTTAGGTATTCGAGCCTGCAAAATGTAAGCAGGTCCTGCAAAATAAAAAATAGATCTGCAGGATCGAATGTCCTGCATGGCGAAAAAGTTTTCACAGAGACTGTAGTACCGCACTGTGTCAGCTGGGCCCATGCCCGGGGGGTGCTACTCACTCTATGACGGTAACCGCCGACTGCCAAACTACCGCCCACCTAGAAACCGGGTTGCCAAACCACCGCCCCTCATGAATGCAGGTTACTGCCCTCTGATTCCTTACAGATCAGCCACCGCCCCTGCTTTTTCAGGGACCCTTGAAAATCAACCTTTACTTCCTGATGCAAATAGCAGAGTGAACATGGATATTAGTTGTTCTCTTTGCATTTTACCATTTACACCCTTATAATTGCCCTCCTCTAGAGTTACCGCCCCCTATATTTAAGGGTGCTCCGAGTTACCGCCCCTTAATTTTGAGATCTACTGCTTCCGTGGGGCGTTTGGAGGTGGGTAGTCATTTCAGATCTGAGTACCTCCCCCCCCGAGGGCCCATGGTGCTCTACCCATTAGGGGCAGCATAGGGCTTTAACTCTCTAGAGGCAGCATAGGGCTTTTACCCATTAGGCCAAAAAAAAAGAAGGTTTGTTTCAGGTCACCCGACCAACCCTATCTTAATAGGGCCGACCCTACGTTTTTTTAATGCAATTTTGAAGAAATCTTTATATTTCTATACTTTTTTGGGGTCAATTTTAGGTTTACAAACTTTTGGAAAAAAATTTCCCCGTCTTTACACTTTTTTGGGTCAATTTTAGAGGGAAAGTAAAAAAAAAAATAAGTAAAAAAAAAAAAAATCCGACCTACCGACCCTAGAGTTTCTTCTCATGTTACCTGAAACAAAACTTTTTTTTAATTTGGCCTTAGGCCACACCAAAAAAGTTGGTCGATGGATTTCACTTTGGGCATAGTGCTTTAACTGCATGATATCCTGTGGTTGGCATGATACATGAAATCAGCGAGTTACTCGCTAGTGCTGCAATCATGCATCATGACACCCCTGCAGGGTTGATACACTCCTGAGGAGTCAGCATGATGCAGCAGTGTTAGTGCATCGGGCTGTGTACCTGTCTCATACCTGAAAGTGGTCAGGACACCAGGCTAGGACACGTGCAGCTCTGAGACCACTTACCCTGCCCTGGTCACCAAAACTTATTACGCTGCGGGACCATTAGCCCTGTAAGGACGGTATGATGCATAAATGCATCATTACCTTGGTTGTCATGATGCATGAATGCAGCCCTGTCAAATAACTCAAATGTATATCATGCCAACCCTACAGGGTTGAGACACTCCCAAAGGGTTGGTTCCAATGCAGCACTGGCGAGTTACTCACACAGTCTGGATTGGTGCAATGTGACGACAAATGTGGCCTTTTAGCCACCTGCGTCCTTAGAGGGTCAGGCCGGCCCCTCTGAGGACCCCCCGTGTGCTGCACTAATGGGGTAAGTGTATTATTTATACAATGGGGCTGGAAGTGGGAGCTGAGGACAGGAAACATGATGCAGGATGCCACGTATGATGCTGTCCTGAAAGGAGGTTACCGGGCCGACCAGTGGTTACCAGGTAACTGGGCCGACCAGTGGTTACCAGGTAACTGGGCCGACCAGTGGTTACCAGGTAACCGGGCCGACCAGTGGTTACCAGGTAACCGGGCCGACCAGTGGTTACCAGGTAACCGGGCCGACCAGTGGTCACCAGGTAACCGGGCCGACCAGTGGTCACCAGGTAACCGGGCTGACCAGTGGTCACCAGGTAACCGGGCCGACCAGTGGTCACCAGGTAACCGGGCCGACCAGTGGTCACCAGGTAACCGGGCCGACCAGTGGTCACCAGGTAACTTGGCCGATGAGTGGTTACCAGGTAACCGGGCCGACCAGTGGTCAGCAGGTAACCGGGCCGACCAGTGGTTACCAGGTAACCGGGCCGACCAGTGGTCACCAGGTAACCGGGCCGACCAGTGGTCACCAGGTAACCGGGCCGACCAGTGGTCACCAGGTAACCGGGCCGACCAGTGGTCACCAGGTAACCGGGCCGACCAGTGGTCACCAGGTAACCGGGCCGACCAGTGGTCACCAGGTAACCGGGCCGACCAGTGGTCACCAGGTAACCGGGCCGACCAGTGGTCACCAGGTAACCGGGCCGACCAGTGGTCACCAGGTAACCGGGCCGACCAGTGGTCAGCAGGTAACCGGGCCGACCAGTGGTCACCAGGTAACCGGGCCGACCAGTGGTCAGCAGGTAACCGGGCCGACCAGTGGTCAGCAGGTAACTGGGCCGATGAGTGGTTACCAGGTCACCGGGCCGACGAGTGGTTACCAGGTAACCGGGCCGACCAGTGGTCACCAGGTAGCTGTATCAGGCAAGCGACATTTAAATACCTGTCCAGAACAAGCAAAAGCCTTCACCTTGTGAAAGTCTGCATTGCCTATACAGGCTAGATATTAAACTATGGTGTTACCTCTATGGTACACATACAATCAACCAGGCAGATTTGTGTTTTAACCAGTCAGATGAGTGGTAACCAGGCAGATTTGTGTTTTAACCAGGCAGATTTGTGTTGTAACCAGGCAGATGTGTTGTAACCAGGCAGATGAGTGGTAACCAGGCAGATGTGTTGTAACCAGGCAGGTGGGTGGTAACCAGACAGATGAGTGGTAACCAGGCAGACAAGTGGTAACCAGGCAGATAAGTGGTAACAGTGTAGATGAGTGGTTACTCTGCAGGAGATGAGTGGTTGCCAGGCAGGTGAGTGGTTTACTGGGAAAATGACTGATTAACAGGCAGATGAATTGTCATATCCAGGGTCAAATGTCATATTTTTGACCCAGTCACAATATTTCCTGATCCTCTCAAGGTCCAATTCAATGGCATACCTAAGATGAATATCTTTCCGATCCTTTCAAGGTCAAACCCAAGGTCAAATACGAGATAAGTATTTCCTGATGCTTTCTCGCCTACCTAATTTTCCTGAAGTCCTTGGAGGTCATATCCAATGTCAAATATGAGATGAGAATTTCCCTGATGGCGTCAATGTCGCGGCAAGGTCAAGTAGTCAGTGACTGTGTTGATGGAGGGTGGTGGGTAATCTGTCCCCTGTCAGGCCGATTACCTGACAATCACTCACAGGGCCTGGTGTCAGCTGTCTGTACAGACTGAAGGGGCTTTGTACCCAATCTACATCCCGACCAGAGATTTGTGTCGCCAATCTCTCCCTCTGCCCCCGACCGGGTGTCCCTTCTGTTGGTTGTCAGTTGTGTCTCTGTCCCAACCTGTCCCTCTGCCCCCTCCTGTTGGTTGTCACTCGTGTCTCTGCCCCAACCTGCCCCTCTGCCCCCTCCTGTTGGTTGTCAGTTGTATCTCTGCCCCAACCTGCCCCTCTGCCCCCTCCTGTTGGTTGTCAGTTGTGTCTCTGCCCCAACCTGTCCCTCTGCCCCCTCCTGTTGGTTGTCAGTTGTGTCTCTGCCCCAACCTGCCCCCGACCGGGTGTCCCTTCTGTTGGTTGTCAGTTGTGTCTCTGCCCCAACCTGCCCCTCTGCCCCCTCCTGTTGGTTGTCAGTTGTGTCTCTGCCCCAACCTGCCCCCGACCGGGTGTCCCTTTTCTGTTGGTTGTCACTTGTATCTCTGCCCCAACCTGCCCCTCTGCCCCCGACCGGGTGTCCCTTCTGTTGGTTGTCACTTATATCTCTGCCCCAACCTGCCCCTCTGCCCCCGCCAGGGTGTCACTCCTGTTGGTTGTCACTTGTATCTCTGCCCCAACCTGTCCCGGACCGGGTGCCACTCCTTCTGTTGGTTGTGACTTGTATCTCTGCTCCAAATTTCAGACAGTTCACATCAGACAGTTTCTGCACAGACTCTGTTCACATGAGACAAGGCTGAATTCATGTCATTGTGATATGATGACAAAGGGTGTAGCACATTAACCCTTTGAGGATAGATGTCGCTAATAAATGACATTTATCGTCATGATGCACCAATGCAGACCCGGCGAGTAACTCACCGGTGCTGCATATGCCGACCCTTCAGGAGTGTCTTGACCCCATAGGGTCGTCACGATGCTTGAATGCAGCCCTGGCGAGTCACTCGCCAAGCCTGCATTCATGCATCATGACGAGCAAAGGCATCATCCATTAAGGAGCCTCTACATTGGGTCCCACGCTTTTGACTGTGTCGCCGTGTCAATTTTTAGCAGGAGGGCCGTGTCGCTGGGTCGATTTTTATATATATTAGAATGTAAGCCTTTTCTAAGGCTTTAAAAAGATGACTGTGTCTGTCGATTTTTAAAAGGGCCGTGTCGCTGTGTTGCGCATGTCAATTGTTACCCATGTAGAGGCACATTAAGGCATGATGCCGTCCTTAAAGGGTTAAAGCACTGTGCGGGCCTTAGAGGCTTACAACCGAGTTGTGGCAGCGTGGTACTTTCCCGCCAAGCGGCTTTGTTCCCGGTTCCGGCTTCAATCTGACGCCCCAATTGCCGCGCGCCTCTCTTCCCCGCTTTGTTCCGGCTCAGCTTGTTCACCTTGTGTAAGCTTTGTGCTGCTGGTTCGGCTGATTTAAGGCGGCGTAGTAGATACCGTAAAGTCTCGGGTAGAGGTTTAGTAGGCCGTACGGCTCTGAGTAGAGAGGCAGAATTTCAAAAGAGGCCCAGAAATCGTTTTTGTCTTAAATAGGGCCTGATAAAGGTAGCCATTACCGAAATTCACTATTTCTGCAATAGCTTTGCAAGTAATAGAGCTAGACATTCATTCAATGTGGCTAAGGGAGTGGTCATTTTTTAACAACAGGGGGAGGTTGGTGGATTTGGGGGGGGGGACCAAAATAATTTGGACCCCTTGAAGGGGGGGGACCAAAAATATTTGGACCCCTCTTGAGGGGGGACCAAAAAAATTGCACCCATTTTTAGTTGCAAAGCCTGCGCATTACCATAGCTCAAAGGGGTCGGCCGCGCTCAATTTCAACTTGCCTGAGGGGGGGACCAAAAAGATTTCGACCCCTGCGCGAAAATCCACCGACCCCCCCCTGTTGTTAAAAAATGACCACGCCCTAAACCCACATTGTCAGGGTCTAGCATCAATGTAGCTAAATTTAACCTGGATGCCACCCTCTAAAATTCTGTAAGGCCAAAAAAAAAAAAAGGTTTGTTTCAGGTCACCTGACCGACCCTATGTAAACAGGGCCGACCCTACGTTTTTTTAAATTTATGCAATTTTGAAGATTTTTTTTTATTTTTACACTTTTTGGGGGTAAATTTTAGGTTTTTAAAAGTTTTGAAAAAAAAATTTCCCATTTTAATACTTTTTTGGGGTCAATTTTAGGGTAATGTAAAAAAAAAAAAAAAGGAAAAAAAAAAAAAATTCCGACCTACCGACCCTAGAGTTTCATCCCATGTTACCTGAAACAAAACTTTTTTTTATTTGGCCTAACCATCAGGGTTAAAATCTAAAGATTGTGCCTCTCTACTACCTGTCACACCAGTTCGATGGATATGGGCCTGGGGGGGGGGGGTACCACAAAATATCTTTATTTGTGCTAAATAGACAGAGCTGCACGCTAAAGTGAGTCAGTGGTTATTGCATGAGTGGTGCTTGGGTCGTATTGCACGATGGCCGTAGGCCGAGTGCAATACGACCCAAGCACCACGAGTGTAATAACCAATGACGAGGTCACTTTAAAGTGACGCTCTGTATTTATTTCAGGGTTTATCAATCTAAAATAGCAATGCAGTCCATATTTGTTTACTTTAACGGCATTTGTTTACTTCCGCGGCATTTGTTTACTTCCGTCGGCCGCCATTTTGAATTTCGCGCAGGTCACGTGACCCTCGGCAGCGTGGCGACCCCATAGTGACCCCATAGCGACCCCCCACGGCCCTTGGGAACGTGCAATACGACGAGAGCGTGCAATACGACCTAGGGTTATTGCACGCTGCCCTGGGGAACGGCCCTCCCATTGCTTTAACCTTGACAGTCCGTATTTACCATGAAATAAATAAACTGGGGGTGTGTAGTAGAGGTTTTATAGCATCATTCTACCCTGTTGGATTCACTCAAATATTTCTACCCTACCCAGTGTACCAAACGGAAATGTTACCCGATGTCGCTTGTCTGTAACTTACTGGATAAGGACCCAGCATACCCTATTTAATTTGAAATAAAAATGATAGTGTTATTTTGAGCCAATTTACATGTAGTAAAACCCTATTATACAGTTAAGGTTAAATATGTCATCTCACCTAGAACCAGGACCTACCGTAAAACCTCTCTGATAAGCCAACCTTTTTTTTTAAACCTTTTTTTGGGTCTAATTCAGCTTATAAATTTGGCTCGCCTTATAAGAGAAGTTTTTTATGCAGTCATCATTGCTTTAAACCATTTAAACTCACATTTCGGCTTATAAATTCCTGTCAAAGTAGAGTTGGTGGTGGGCTTATCAGAGATGTTTTATGGTAGACTTTGAAAATCCTACCGTAAAACCTTGGTTATGAGCCTACCTTGTGCCGAAAGTGAGTTCGAGAGGAAAAAAAGAAGAGAAGAGAAAGGAGAAGAAAAGAGGGAAAGAGATTGTGGAGTATGATTCATAGGGCCTGACTGAGGGCCTCTGATCTGGATTGGGGGGGGGGAAGGGACTGAGTCTTAAAATATTGTGTCCTAAAATATGTGAGAATGCACCATTATAAGTCTAAATCAACAACATTTTCTTGGGGGGCATGCCCCCAACCCCCCCTAGTATAGCTAATGCGCTTCGCTCACAGGAAACAGATAGTGTCTCCGGGTTGGCCAGGTTTGGGCCCCCCCCCTCTAAACAATCCTGGATCCGCCACTGTGCTGGGTGGGTTGATGTGAGCTGCTGCAGTCTTTGTGAAAACTTTTCCATCCCATATGACATTCGGTCCTGCAAATTTTCAATAATGCAGGACCGGCTACATCCTTGAAGGACCGGATAGCCACATATCTGACTGTTTATCCATTTTAAGTATAAGATAGTATTGCACACTAAAAATACATTATAATTATAATCATTTATGACCAAATCAGGATAGATACATATTACACAGTATATTGACAAACACATTTTAGCATGAGAAAAGAATTCTTTTAGTTCAGAAAAGCCTAACATACAACTGGACATTCGGTCCTGCTACACTTGTGAATCTGCTAGACCGGTGCCATTTTAGGAGGACATTGCCACTGTCCTGCATGTTTTCACAAAGACTGGCTGCTGTGGTAAGCAGCATGATAAAGTCTCCTCATGCACAACCTGCTCCTAGACTTTGAACATTCCCCTAAGGCCCAATAGGCTGTGAGAGGTAACCTGATGCAGCGCGAAAACCGGTGACGAAGTAGACTCGAATCAGGACAGGAAGCGATGTCACGCTATGGGGAATTTTGGAATTTTTTTTCCCATCAAAGAAAGATCTCTACTGGGAATCTCTTTATAAGTTTGTATGTCAGACACATATCTTGCCGTTCCATGAATGTTCTATATAAGAGATTCTTCTGGAGGGAGAAATCTGGACGTTTTCCTGTCCTGATTCGAGAGTTTATGTAACTTGTAAAAACTCTCATACCCTGCACCGGGGTTCTGATTGGCGTACTGTGAAAGTACTGAAAAACCTCGGTTATAAGCCAAATCTTTTTTTGGCGTTTTTATTTGCTATAACCGAATTTTAAGCCCCAAACTCCCATTTGGCTAACAGGCGAGGTTTTAATTATGTAGGAACATAGTGAAAACAAATTTCAAGCACTTTTGTTATAAGCTGAACTTTTACTCACACTTGGCTTATAACCAAGGTCGGCTTATAACCAAGGTTTTACGGTACTTTATTTTGCTGAGTATATATTTTCTCGATTTTGGCGGAAATGAAAAATCCGAAATTTAAACTATGAAAATAAGTACTTTCACGGTATTTAATGTTAGTATTTACGGTACATGTAATAGAATGGGAACACACAATCTACTTTGCTGCCGGACAAAAGGGAGTCTTAAGATGATCCCCTACCTCTTATTAGTGCAGCTACAAGATGGAGCCCTTCTGGGAGACCAATGCTGTAGGAAGAACAGATATACCGTATCCGACCTAATAAGCGCCCTCCCCCTAGTAAGCGCCCCCCCCCCCCATTTTTCAGATTTTTTCAAGATGTTTGTCCGATTTTGTTACTGTTTTTCACACCTTGTGTGACATGAAACACTTCACACCTGTCCAGGTGTTAAGGCCAAGCCAGGTGTGAAGGCATAGGGGTGAGTAGAAGCACTGTAGAGCCTACTGAGGTGGTCAAGTAGTCTATATAATACAGCAATGGGGGGCGCTTATTAGAATGGATATTTGGGGCTGATTTTTCAACTCAAAATAATTTTATTACGTCGAATACGGTACTGGTCACAATAAGGAAAGTTTTTCCCTGATTTCAAGGTGCTTTTTTTTATGTTGTGAAGAGCTGTAATCAACTATAGAGAACCTTTATTCAGGGGCCTCAATTTGAACATTTCAATTTTTTTTTGAGATTTCAAACTTTCAAATGTTTTTTTTTCTTTAATGCTATATAAGAAAACCCCACCTTTGAGACCACCCTCTAATTACATGAAATAAATCCCAAAATAAGTCTTAAAGAAGGGATTTTTGAATTAATTCACTGTAGTTGGAGAATGCAGAAATCATGCTATTTCTTTCTGTACATGCAATTTCTAAGCACCACCACCTTATTTGGGTACAGGAGATCTTACCTTCTCATATATTTGATGACGCTTCGTGAAACACAATATGTTAGTTAGAAAGGAGGACCACTAAAAACAACAAATTAAACCTTTGATGGGTTGCGCCCGCAAAGTCAAAGCCACCCGGTAAAACAAAACTTCTCTCAGTTGTACTTCTTATCAGGAGTTGGGTATTAATTAACTTTGAGCGGATATGAAAGTATTTTTGTCAGCCCATCAGCATTATATCGTCGTCTTTATGATGTGTGATCCCGTGTTCCAATATGGCCGCCTCAGATAAAGACGGAGATGAGGCACGTGACTGCTCAAAACGAGGCAATATCAGCACTTTAACCCTTTAAGGACGGCATCATGGCGACCCTATGAGGCTTAAACACCCTTGAAGCGTCGGCATGATGCTCCAATACAGCAATGGTGGTACAGTCTTCGTTCAAGCATCATGACAATAAATATCATCTTTTAGTGACATGCCATACTTAAAGTGGCATAGTTCGATGATTAGGGCTCAAAAATTGATTTTGCTAAAATTGAACAAGAACTTTATTAAACATTGTTCTCCGTAATTCAGCTTAGTTTTAAGCAAATTATGATTTTTTTTGCTCAATTTAAGACTTTTGGATTGCACGCTATAATTTCAACCATTGAGAATACACTGTAAAAGGCTATTCCTGTGTTTCATGGGACCACATCAATTGCCTATTATTGCCCATGAATGGTATTTTATTGTTTCCCATCCTCCAAATATGATATTGCACTACCATTTTGAACATATTTAAATAGAATTCAAAATATGGTAAAAAATGGGACCATCCCACTGTCAAGGACACGTCGTGCATTAAGGTCCTGTGACACTAGCGGCATCTGTCACAGAAAGCCTCTTGCAGACCCTTCAGGAGTGATTGATTGATTGATTGATTTGTTTAACGTCCAGACGTACATCAAGTACCTCACGGGACATCTCAAGTTGGCAAGGAGTCATCCACAAATAGTGGTAGTCTGCCTTGCAGTAGTAGGACAGATATTTATATGCTGCTTGCCCAATACAGCAGTGACCGCATCTATGGTTGATCGGATCTATGAAATGAATGACTGCATCTATGAGGTGAGGGAGAAAACCACTACCGGGGCACGTCCCCTACTCTTTTCGAAGGATAGCAAGTGTTCTTTTATTTGCCTGGCCCTACCTACCTGAGCTAGTACCATAGTAGGCAGGGCCAGACAAACCACGGCCTTTGATATCTCAGACGTGGTTCACTGAGGAGGAATCCCATGCCAGACCACCAGCAAGAAGGCCTGGGCCCCTGCATATGGGCAGCAGTTGCCAAACAGCTTACGTGACTGATCACAGCAGTAAGGCACGAGACCCCTCAAGTTTTGTCGCCTTTTACGAATCCGGTATGCCCATTGGTATTATGGAAGGCTCCCGATGAAGTTATTCTACTCCTTCATGCCCCCATTATGAAGGTCCCCACTAACACAGGGGGACCTTCAGGAGTGTATCTACACTATGGGGTGGGCATGATGCATAAATGCAGTACTGGTGGGTTACTCACCGGTGCTGCATTCATGCACCATGATGACAAAAGAGCAGTTTAGCCTTTAAAGCACCGCTGAGACTGCCAGTCCTTAGCAAGCCAGGTGATCACCGGTGGTCCCAATTGACCAATCATGAAACAGCAATTGCTCCGCTAGTTCTAGTGAGTTTATGAGCTTAATCTTTGGGCAGGTATCCATCGTTGCTAGGGTCCGAACTAGCCAACCTTTAGAGCGCCAAGAATTGAGAAGTCTGCGGAAACGTGTGACCTTTTCGCTCACTTCATTAGGCCATGTCAGTTATGGCAGTGCAGTGGCGGATCCAGGATTGTCTAGAGGGGGGCCCAAACCTGGCCAACCCGGAGTCACTATGTGTTTCCCGCGGGCGAAGCGCATTAGCTATAGTAGGGGGGTTTGGGGGCATGCCCCCCAAGAACAGACTTGAAATGGTGTATTCTCATGCATTTTAGGACACAATATTTTAAGACTCCTGCCCCCCCCCCCCATCCAGATCAGAGGCCCTCAGTCAGGCCCTATGAATAATACTTCAAAGTCTCTTCATCTCTTTCCCTCTTTTCTTCTCCTTTCTTTTCTCTTCTTCCTCTTTTTAATTTTTTTAAATTTTATTTTTATTTCCTTTTTTTTTTAGGGGGGGGGGCAAGGCCCGTCGGGCCACCCCTCTGTATCCGCCAATGCAGTGAAGACATTACCAGGTACCAATTTGATAGCACTTTCTAACAACCAGGGAAGCCAATAAATTTACCAATTAACCCAAAGTGCTGTATGAACATCTGAGCAGGAAATGGTCCACTTTGTTGAGAATGTGACATCTCCGGTTGGGGCTGGATTTTACCGTAGCGTTAATCGTGAATCTTGAACGAGGTGACCTCATCCAGGTGGGGATGTACACCGTATTTCCCCGTGTATAAGCCCCGGCTTCTACAACCACTAAGTGGCAAACTGACCAGGCTTATACACGGACCAGGCTTATACAAGGGGCAGGCTTATACATGGGGTAGGCTTATATTCCGCTACCTGAGGAAACACTCTGATACCTTCTCATAATTACTAGAATTATCTATTATTTCAATATTTTTTCACAAGTTTTAGCCTTTTTCCTATTTGATATGGATCGCAGACACATATGGTGTAAGTAGGGGTTGCAAAGTTGAAGGAATTACGTTAATACTCCAAGTAGAAGTGGAGTTATGGCCTGAAATATGATTTTATTGATTACATATTGCAACCCCCGGGCATATACTCGGGGCCCGGCTTATACAGCACTAAGTCACCTTTTCCCCAGGCTTATACACGGGGCAGGCTCATAGTCGGGCCCCGGCTTATACACGGGGAAATACGGTATGTAAGGTAAGAGAGTGGTCATTTAGCCCCTTTAGGACAGCATAATGCACTAATGCATCATACCTATGGTCGTCATGATGCATGAATGCAGCCCTGGTGAGTAACTAGCCAGGGCTGCATTCAAGCATATTTTCTATTTCTGCGCCAAATTAGAAAATTCCATGCTCATTAAAATTCTGCAAATCAGTGTCACCCCATTATTTGATTCAGATCCCATATTCATGGGATCACAATATTCTTAACAAGTGGCATCGGAACCCAAATGAATAATAAGTGTATTTATGAGGATTAATATGATGAAGAGGGGATCTTATGAAATATTTTGTATTCGCGGCTAGAATCATAAATATTTCATCCGGCGGATCATCATTGAGAGACTGAAGTCCTTTTTGAATTAAATGACTAAAAACACCATTGTGACCCGTTTTAACGAAATGGGTCGGAAGTCGCAAACTAAAAATGTTGTGATATTGCAATATTCGTTTGCAACTCCTAAAGAGCTTTCATTTGGTATGTGGCACGTACCGTAAAACCCCGCCTATAAGCCGAATATATTTTGGCGTTTTATTTCCTATAAGCCGAATTTTCCCCTTCAAAGTCACATTCGGCTTATAGGCGGGGTTTTGGCAAAGAATATTTGAAATAATACTATAAAAAAGTATGAATACTTAGTCACAAATTTGGCTGTATTTAAAGGTCTTACTAATCATTTTCACGTGAAGTATACATGTTTAACAAATCACAGATGGTATTTCTATGAAATAAAAACACTAGAATCGGTTTTAAAAATCTTTTTGGTGAGTCCAAAGTGGGGGCCAGGGGGACCCTAAGACCCCTAAAGTCACATTCTGCTTATAGGTGGGGTTCTCCTGAATGCCAATATGATTTCATATAAGCCGAATTTTTGTCCTTAAACTCACTTTCGGCTTATAGGCGGGGTCGGCTTATAGGCGGGGTTTTACGGTAGTATATTGTTCAGTTTTTACCCTTTGGTGATATTTTTTGCCTTTTTTTGTTGAATTAAATGGAAATTAATTAAAATGAGATGATTAACATTTAAATTAGATATTAGCTATATTATTCTCTATACTTAAAATCCTTTGGGAATCATTTAAGGAATAATGGGAGTTGAATTCTGATTTGTGATTTAGGGAGTGGTCATTTTTTTAACAACGGGGGGGGGGGGGTCGGTTGATTTTTGCGGTAGGGGTCGAACTTTTTTTGGTCCCCCCCAGCCAGGTTGAAATTGAGCGTGGCTGACCCCTTTGAGCTATAGTTAGTAACGCGCTGGCTTTTTCACTAAAAAGGGGTGCAGGAGTCCCCCTGTTGTTAAAAAACGACCACTTCCTTAGTCTTCCAGAAGATTTTTAAAGTGTGACTTCCGACCCATTTCATTAAAACAGGTCACAATTTGGTTGTCATTTTGGGTCGTATTCTCATATCCTGTGGCCTGGAGCATTGTGGTCGCTGCGTCTCCTGCTTGTTTCCGACTTCTGATGGGAAACCTTTGTCATTTCTTGTTAGTTGATTCTGTAGAGTTCCCTGGTAGAGGGGTTCTTTTCTCAGAAAGCCTACTTTAAAAAAAACAGGAACTTTTAAGGGATGGGTTACGTCCTTTGTTTTCAAGATACATGAATCCAGCCCTGGGAATTAAGTAACGCGACAGTAATGCCCAAATAAAGAGAAGGTTTGTTTCAGGTCACCCGACCGACCCTACGAAAACAGGGCCGACCCTATGTTTTTATGCAATTTTGAAGAAATGTTTACCTTTTCTCGGTCAATTTTAGGGTCTTCAGAGAGGCCGACTAGTACTTTCATGTTTAAAAAAGTTTAAAAAAAAGAAATCCGACCTACTGACCCTACAATTTCTATATTTGTTACCTGAAACAAACCTTTTTTTCTTTTTTTTTTGGCCTAATGCAATCGAGCCGAGCATTTGCGTACCTGTGTTGGGTGGGAGGGGGGATGATACACGTTGCCTGATACACCTGATTCAGTTAAAAGTCAGCAACAATTTGATTTGATTTTTGTTTCCGTTACAATTACAATTCCATTACAAAGACAATTTCTAAAAGGAAAAACAAAAGATTTTACATGCCCCTCACACAACAACATTACACCAGCCCACCTTTTGTATATTTGAACTGATGTGGCCACCTTGTAAGACTTTGACTAACCCTTTTGCCTTAATGCATCATGCCCTTGGTCGTCATGATGCATGAATGCAGCCCGGCCCGATTTCTGCGCAGCTGACATTTATGGCCTTATATAGAGCACTAGGTAAAATTGTAAGTGGCATGACCAGGGATCGAACTCACAGCCCCAGTGTGCAAATTCTGCATGGAACACAGGCGCCACAGAGCCTCTGATACATCTGGTGTGATTGGGAACGATCTCTAAGCAACATCTCAATTTGTTGATGATTAATACTTTTTGTTTTCAATCACATTAAACTACAGAATTATGCACGGGACCATCGGTTTTTTGAAATTCCTTTCATTAATTCAGAAATGATCTAGAGAATATTTTAGGAGAGTTTAGGAAAGATGGTCATACTTGTACTACAACGGCTTACAAGAAACATGATTTCATACTGTAGTCTTACAGAAATACTTTTATTTTTTGAAATTAGATACGAAAAAAAGTAGCCCGGGACCCCCTACTTTTCTTTTCACTGTTTGGTTCCAAATGATGTAAGGTATGCTGAGAAAAGGTTTGGAGGAAATTCAAAAACTTTTGATCCATCCTAGACAGCCACCTTAAGGACTGGATACTACGTTAATTAATGTCCTTGGTCGCATGATGGATGAATGCAGCCCTGGTGGGTAACTCTCCAGGGCTGCATTCGTGCATCATAGTAACACTTTTGCAGTGTATCAAGCTCAAAGGGTCATCATGGTGCTTGAATGCAGCCCTGGCGAGTAATTCGCCGGGGCTGCATTCATGACGACAAAGGCCAGACTTCATTAAAGCACTAAAATTCCAGTTGTAAGGCCACACCAAAAAAAAAAGTTGGTCAATGGATTTCACTTTTCCAAAAATGATGCGAGCGAGCGATTTTTTTTTTTTTTTTTAAGATTTTTTTTTGGTCAATGGATTTTGTCGGTGGAAAACTGGAGCGAGCGACAATTTTTTATTTTTTTTTAACAAAAGTTCTTAGTGGACCTCTAACATAAAGATTTATTACTGGACATCGATTCTCTCTCTTTGTAGCTCTATAGTGATCGATGCCCAGTTTTATACTTCAGACCAGTGGCTCATTTTGGCTGTTTTTTGCCTCACAGATTGCTTCTAGGGCAAAATCTTGACTAGGTGCCAATATATTCTCTATGCCAATGTGTAATATGAGGGTAGAAAACACTGGAACCTCAGTTAGAAAAAATCCTACTGAACAGTTTTTGAGAAAATTAGGGTTTTGTTGCATATTTTTGGTGTTTTTAGTACATTTCCTACATAAACCGTGAACGCCAGCATTTCTCACTTTTCAGGTGTTTAGAATCAGAATTTGATTTTTTTAAATTCACAGTAGGATTTCTGAGTATCGAGCCATTCTAGAAAAGCTATTCTTTGGAAAAAATACTTAGTATTTCTTGATGATTTTCGTTGCACAAATTTAGGGTTGTAATATAAAAACTGCATTGTCATCCAATCAAAGTGTTTATGCACTGTTGATGGTCACCCCCTCCCACCCTCTTCACTCTGCATTGAAGGAGAACAGGCAGGGGAGGTACACTTGTCCGTATATAGCTGTTGACCTGGGTGCTGGGTACATTTTCAATGTATGGGGTGCCAACTGTTCATGAAAGAAAAATCAAAGAGAATTAGATTAATGCAACTACAATTCGTGATAGCACTTAAATCATTGTATTTGCATTAATATGAATGGTAGCCACCTTATGTGGTGCCAACTATTCATGAAAGAAAAATCGATAAGAATTTGTTTTTTATTAGCATTAAATTGATGCAACTACAATTCGAGATTGCATTTCAAGCATCGGGGCATTCAATGACTGGTAGTCATCTTAAATATATGGGGTGCCAACTGTTCATGAAAGAAAAATCAAATAGAATATCCTTTTTTTTTTAGTATCAGATTAATGCAACTACAATTCGTGATAGCACTTAAAGCATTGTATTTGCATTAATATGAATGGTAGCCACCTTATAGGGTGCCAACTATTCATGAAAGAAAAATCGATAAGAATTTGTTTTTTATTAGCATTAAATTGATGCAACTACAATTCGAGATTGCATTTCAAGCATCGGGGCATTCAATGAATGGTAGTCATCTTAAATATATGGGGTGCCAACTGTTCATGAATTTAAAAAAAAGAATAGAATTAGTTTTTTTATTAGTATCAGATTAATGCAACTACAATTCGTGATTGCACTTAAAGCATTGTGGCATGCAATGACTGGTAACCACCTTGAATGTATGGGGTGCCAACTGTTCATGAAAGAAAAAAAAGAAAGTTTTTTTTTTTTTAGAATCAAATTAATTCAACTACATTTCAAGATTGCATTTAAGCATTATGGCATTCAATGACTGGTGGCCATCTTGAACCTATGGGGTGCCAACTCTTCATGAAAAAACAACTAAATTGGATTTTTTTAACGGTATAAAATTAATGCAACTACATTTCAAGATTGCATTTAAAGCATTGTGGCATTCAATGAATGGTGGCCATCCTAAACCTATGGGGTGCCAACTGTGTTTGAAAAAGGTATCAAATAGAAATTTTCTTATAATAGATATCAAATTAATGCAACTACAATTCTTCATTGCACTGAAAGCATTGTGGCATTTAGTAAATGGTAGCCATCTTGAATGGGTTGAATGAAGGAAAAATCAAATAGGATTTGTTTTTTTGATCAAATTAATGCAACTACAAGTTAAGATTGCATTTCAAGCATCGGGACATTCAATGAGTGATAGCCATCTTGAATCTATGGGATGCCAACTGTTCATGAAAGAAAAATAGAATAGATTTTTTTTTATTAGTATCAAATTACTGCAACTGCAATTCGAGATTACATTGAAAGCATGGTGGCATTCAATGAATGGTTGCAATCTTGAATTTTGAAATGAACATACACACAGACATATTCATAGGCATGAACATGGTGTTCATGGATTTCTACTTCTACTAAATATAGCTTTATGTTAGAAGGATTCTGTTACATGGATGTCGATGTCCAGTTTTAGATATATATCCATATAGTGCATTGGAGTGCTATAATGTTGGACTGCTGTATATTTGGTTGATCTGGGGGAATTACTGGAAGAAAATTTGAAAAAAAAAAAAATTGTCAATTTTGAAAAAAATGAGGCGAGCGAAATCCATTGACAATTTAAAAAAAAAAAAAAAAAAAAAATTTCATTTCCGAAAATAAGGTGCGCGAAATCCATTGACCAACTTTTTTTTTTGGTGTGGCCTAAGGAGAACAAGCTGCCAACCACCGCAGACCAGGGGCCAACTAAAGGTGACCCAAATGAAACCCAAATCCAATTACATTCCTCTTTTTTATTCTAAATTGGAAGCCTCTGCCTGGATGGTTTTACATTAAACGGCTTTGATTGATAGCGATCAATTTTGGTGCTGATTCTTTTGCAGCTCATTTCCGGCATCAGTCAGTTACCTGCTACCTATAGCCGGTGATCCAATGCCGCGAATTTGCTGCGATTTTGCGGCGAATGACACTCGTGCATGTAAACACGGAGAGTTCTATTAGTGGATCTGCTGCTGCAAGTCCCTGCGACAACTTAGTTGTGAGGGATGTGCGACCTGCGAGTAAATTCACAGAAATCTAAAAGTTTTGATTTTTACGAGTGTACTCTCAAGTGCCTGTCGTATGACTACATTCGCAGCGGACTCATGGCAGTGGATCACCGCCTTATGCCTATGGAGGTCTCTTGAAACCGCAGGCCTAAACAGAGTGTTCTGGTAGAGATGGTTGGCAGGGGGTTGTTAGTATTAGGGTAAAGGCCTGACACTGTGGGGGAACAGGTCTTCTGGGCACGTAGACTCAGACCTGCTGTTTGTGAGGCAGGTTTTAAGTTAGCACTTTAAGGATGACATGTCGTTATAAGGTGACATTTGTCGTCATGATGCACCAATGCAGCCCCGGTGAGTAACTCGCCGGTGCTGCATTGGTGCCTCATAGCGACCCTACGGGAGTGTCTCAACCCCATAGGGTCGGCATGATGCTTGAATGCAGCACTGACGAGTATCTCGCCAGGGCTGCATTCATGCATCATGATGACGAAGGGCATGATGCATTAAGGTATGCCATCATTAAAGGGTTAATGCATCATGCCCTTGGTCCTCATGATGCATTAATGCAGGCCGGGCCAGTAATTTACCAGGGCTGCATTTAAGCAACTCCTATTGGGTTGAGACACTCCTGAACGGTCAGCATGATACACCAATGCAGCCGGCTGAGTAATTCACTGGTAATTCATTAGTGCATCATGACGATAAATGTCATCTTTTAGCGATATGCCGTCCTTAAAGGGCTAGTTATTGATGCATTCAGCACTAAACAAAGGAATATTAATTTATTTTTGGTTTGCATGCCCAAGGAGAGTAATCCACCATTGTTCATGTTTCTACAGAGACCTTGGGCAGACAAAGCGAACACAGGGAACTACTGGAGGCATTCAGAGATTACCATACTCAACGTAATAAGCACACAGTGCACTTGAATTTTTTTATTTAACTAAAAAAGCAAAAGCAAAATTTCATTCTATTAAGCCCACACCCCCAAACCCATTTTCCCGATCTTTTTACTATTTCATTCCCGTATTTTACATGACAAGGACACAGTACACTTAACAAAATATGTCACACGTTCCTAATAGTTATAGTACATTCGAGCTAATAATTTGACACATTTTGGCTTTACAATTTAAAATTCACCCTAAAAGGGGTGTGTGCACTTATTAGGGGATGTGCGCGTATTACGTTGAATACGGTAATGAAGTTGGAATGACAATTATTAGAAAAAACTTCATTTTTCATCAATTGTTACACCTTAGCCTATTAAGACTCTCCATCCAGATAGATTGTTGAACACATGGATGTTGTTGACAAGGAGAAATAAAGAAAAAGTGGTTGTAGACCAGGCCCTTTGAATTCTTGATCCCCACACAAATCACATTTTAAACCCAACCTTGAGTGAGGAAGGCACACAATGCCATTTAAATACGATTTTGGCATGTGGTAAGGCCACTCAAAAAAATAAAATGGTTTCTCATCACCGCGTGCATCATGAAAATCACCTTTTGAGGAAAACCTTTTTTTTTGCAAATTTTTCATGAAAAATATGATAAAAATGGACAAATATTGGGTTATTTGGTATCAAATCAAAGCTAATACTACCAGTAATGCAGTAGGATTGAAATAACTTAAATTTTCCCTACTTTTAAAGATCCATAAATTCTTAAGTACTAAAATGTGAAAGGTATATCATCCCATACATTTTAACCCGCGAATAAAAAAAAAAAAGTTTAAAAAGCCTCCCTCGTCAAATTTTTCAGACCTTGGTGATGAGAAACCACTTTGTTTTTTTGAGTGGCCTAACTTGGCATCCCTGTTGTAGTCCCTTAAGGAAATATATGCTGTAAACACTCTAGCGCCTACGTGAAAGCCCAACAACCATAGAAATGCAGAAAGTTTACTAAGGCCATAAAGAAAAAATAGTTGTGTTCAGGTCACATGGCCCAAAAAAGAGTAGGGTAGGTAGTTCGATTTTTTTTTTTAAACCATCTTTTTAAAAAGATTTTGAGACAAAATTCCTCCCATTTTTGTATAATTTTACAGAAAAAAAATTTCAGTTAAAAAAAGTGTTTTTTGGTAGAAAAAACGCAAAAATGTCTTCAAAAAAAAAATAAAGAAATTGAGTAGGGCCATAAAAATAGGGTCGCTTAGGGATACCTGAACACAACTTTTTTATTTTTTTTGCCTAATATATTCCCCATGCCTACACATGGCCCACTGTCACAATGCATGATAAGGTGGTTAGGGAGTGAGTGCAGACCTGGAGGCGGGGGTGGAGACAGAGAGCGAGACACGGGGAGGTATGGGGGATATCCTCACCACACTACCGTAAAACTCTGCCTAGAAGACAAATCTATTCTCGCATCACTTCTTTCATATAAGCCTATTTTTCTTCTCAAACTGGAGGGTCGGCTTACAACTGCTGCACTAGCACATGCTGGTACCTGAGGTAGTCTCCTTATCAAGCTAGTCCCCTCCTCCCACAGCTCGAACCAAGGGACTGATAAGAAATTCACCCATAATGCACTGCTTTTGAGGCTGGCCCTCTAACAACAATGCATTGCTCTGAGTCAAGATGGCGGCCTCCAAAATATAATGTGCTAGTCCGCTATAGGTGGGGTTTATTACTTTATTACATTTGCTTATAGTTAAAACCTCTGGCCACACCAAAAAAAAAGTTGTTTCTAAAAGAAATAATGCAATTTTCCAGGAAATGGTGCGCTGTCCGTATATATTTTTTTTACCAAAAGAAAAAAATTTGAACTTTGGAAAATATGGTGCGGGAAATCCGTTGACCAACTTTTCATTTTGGTGTGGCCTAGAGGTTGAACAAGGTGAGGTCGTTCTATGGCGGTGGTTTACGGTAGGCTCAGTGCACACTGAGTCTGTTCTCATCAGCTTCCTGTCTGATGGCCTTGACCTTTACAAACCCTGTGCGCGTGCACCGCGGGTCACATGACCTACTCGCACTGCGCTGGGTGCCGCCACTCTCCGGGCTGATGTGCTAATGAGGTCTAGGGGGGGAGAGTGGAACGTGATGAAGTAGGGCGCCGCCTCTCGGGTATCGTAAAAGGGTACCGCGCCATACCCAGGCTACTTAGGCCTGTAAGGACTGCATCATGCATTAATGCATCATAACATTGGTCGTCATGATGCATGAATGCAGCCCTGGTGAGTAACTCGCCAGTGCTGTAATCAAGCATCATGCCGATCCTCTTGGGTTGAGACACTCCCGAAGAGTCAGCATGATGCACCAATGCTGCACCGCTGGGCTTGCATTGGTGCATCGTGACGACAAATGTCATCGTTTAGCGACATCCGTCCTTAAAGGGTTCAAAGGGAACAGAATAATAAATATGTCCTTCAGGGTACCCAGAAGATATAGGGAAGGAAAATTAGGTATTTATTTTTTGGCGAATACGGCACTCCCATTGACTTAACCAAGGAAGGCCGTAGTTAACACCCCCCGTGAAATAACCCTCGCCCGTATTTCACGGCCTTTAAAACCATTAAAATTGATGATTTAAACACTATAAAATTGCTTTTTCAGACCAATTAAGTGGAATTTTGAAATATATAGTTAATTATGACATGAAATAAACACAAAGGAGCACTCGTATACATAGTTCCCCACTGAGGGTTATTTCACTCGGCTTTGCCTCGTGAAATAACCCTCAGTGGGGAACTATACTCGTGAACCTTTGTCTTTTTATTTTTTATGAAATACGGCAGGTTTATTGATTTAACCAAAGATCGCCGTATTGCACCCCCCCGTGAAATAACCCATCGCCGTATTTCACGGCCCTGTGACATCATCAAAATGGCGGTTTGTTTACTTTTGAACGGCGTTGAAATAAGCTATTTTAGCATATTTAGGCTCCCCCCTACCATAATTTTGGTGATTTGAATCGAAAAACATAAAAAATAAATACAAAGGCACACTCGTTTAAGCCTGTAGGGGTGGTTATTGCACTCGCAGGCCTGTGGGCCGCATTTTACTCGGCCTACGGCCTCTTGAAATACGGCCAACAGGCCTGCTTGTGCAATAACCAGCCCTGCAGACTGAAACTCGTGAACCTTTGTCTATTTATCACATTGCCTGTATATACCCCGGTAGCGGGAGCTCTTTAAAGCAGTGATAATTTCTTGTATTTCCTGATTCTATTTAGGGGATTCCAGTCCAATATTGGGTCATCACGAAATAAAGATATTTAGGCATTCCATTTGCATTTTGGCTCAGAAACTGGTTTTACAGTAATTAGCAAGAAATATACCGGTAAAATGAACTAAATAAAAAATATATTGTTAAACCAGAAATTTCACCACAGAAATTTATAAAAGAATTCCTCAAGCATTTCTGTCGTCTAATCGGTCAGTCCATGAATTTAGACCGGTGCCACTCATGCACATGCCTGAGGAGGGCTGGCTTCTCTCACCCAGGTATCTAAAGGTGCCGTATATTCTCTTGTATACCGTATTCGACGTAATAAGCGCCCTCCCCCTAATAAGCGCCCCCCCTTTTTTTCAGATTTTTCCCCAGATATTTAATGTGTTCCTCCAATTTTGTTACTGATTTTCACACATGTGTGTAACATGGAGCACTTCACACCTGTGCAGGTGTTAAGGCCAAGCTAAGTGTGAAGTGATAGGGGTGTGTAGAAGCCTTGTAGAGGCCACAGAGGTCTGTATATAACAGCCATGGGGGGGCGCTTATTAGAATGATTATTTGAGGCTGATTTTTCCCTTTAAAATAATCTTCTAAGCGAATACGGTAAGCCTAACCCGCGCGCTAGCCCCACCTAGACCTTGGGAATATGCTATAAGCCTCACACGGAGTCTGATTTTAGTACACTTTAGTACTCCGGGCCCGTCGTCTTCTCCTCAGAAATTACCTACCTATGAGCCCGGGTGGCCCACAGGAGTGGTTGAGGCAAAATCTAATACACCATACCTATATCATTATAGTCATGTTTTATGTCGTTGAAAAGCTAAAAGTACTGGGTATTCTAAGTTTCTCGCTCTAACTTACTCACCAATCACCTGATCAGGTCCAGGCCTATATATTTCTAAAGCTGCGGTGGCCCATGGCTCAAAATGTTAATGTCTACCCCTGTAGTATACTAGCAAAACTTGTATATAAGCCGCACCCCGACTATGGGCCGATCCTATAAGCTGCACCAGCGATCTGATTTGTGTACTAGATGCGGCTTATAGGTGGGGTTTTACGGTAGCCGTGGCCTCTACACAAGAATTTACGGTGCTTAGCCTTATCTAGACCTTATCTAGATGCCCTCAGGTGGGAGTAACTCTAGATGTGCCAAACAGCAATAAACCTTTAAGGGCAGCATAGCTCTTTAATGCACTATGTATGTATGTTTTTAGCATGAATGCAGCCCTGCGAGTAACTCGGGAGTAGCTTCAGGGAAGTTGGCACTGTCAGCTTTTGCTGAAACAGGCTGAGTCTGGCACACAGGCCCTTCCTGAGGCTCTATGTTACAGGCTCCTCTTTAAAGACGGATGTTGCTAAAAGATAACATTTGTTGGCATGATGCACCAATGCAGCCCCGGTGAGTAACTCGCCGGTGCTGCATTGGTGCATCATGCTGACTCTTTGGGAGTGTCTCAACCTTATAAGGTCAACCTCATAAGGTCGGCATGATGCTTGAATGCAGCACTGGCGAGTTACTCACCAGGGCTGCATTCATGCATCATGACAACCAAGGCCTTATTGCATCATGCCGTCCTTAAAGGGTTAAAGTGACATGGTCCGATTTTTTCATATTTTAAATCCTGCTTAAAGGTGTTTCATATGTTAGTACATTATCATATCTGGAGAATAGGGCCCAAAAAATGTTATCTATGGGCAATAAGAGCCCAATTAGAGGGTCCGACATGGCCCAAGTGTAGTATTTTACAGTGTTTTTTCAATGCGGGAATTATAGCGTGCACTCCAAAATTAGTAAATTGAGCCATAATCTGATAATTAGTCAGAAATTAAGCGGAATTATAGGGAATTAGATAAAATAAAGAAGCTAGCACATGAAGTGTGGCCATAGGGAACATTCTGATTCATTTTTAACAAAATTGATTTTTGAACCCTAATCATCGGACCATGTCACTTTAAGTCTGGAAAACAGATGCCTCATTCCTAGCCTCATCGATAGCACACTCGCTCGCTCATGGATCTGAAGATTGTAGCTTCATTCGAGACTCTCCCTGAGTTGGCTCAGCTCTCTTTCGTTCTGAGTTCGGTAAACTAAAAAGCACAAGAGACTTATCTCACTGTGCAGAGCTCAATAGGAGACAGTGACTTAGGGACCTGTTACACTGGCGGCACTTGCAGCGCGGCATCTGCAGCAACAACTTGCCGCAGGAAAGCTACCACTGGCAGCTTTTGCTGCAGCAAGTAGTTGCGGCAAGCTGCAGCAAGTTTTGGCCCTGTTACACTAGCTGCATCTGCTGCGCAGCAAGTTCTGCGGCAGATGCAGCCAGTGTAACAGGCCCTTTACTCGCTGCATTGGTACATCATGATGACAAATGACATCTTTTAGCAACATGCGTCCTTAAAGGGATAAGCAACACCAACAATAATGGCAGTGACAGCGGAAACAATAGAAGTGTCAAACCAATACTTAACGAAGCAGCATGATAAAACACAGCATTAGCAGCAACAAGCCCTGTAAGGACAGCATAGCTTTATGAATATACTATGCCTTATTGTTGGCATGATACATGAATGCAGCATTGGCAACGTTCTCACTGGCTTGCCGATGGATACGCTCCTGAAAACTAGATGCAGTGTGGCAAGTCACATATGGACATGGGGCTTTAAGGCATGCCTTCTTTAATGCTTTAAGGGTCACATAGTGCATTAATGCATCATACCCTTGGTCATCATGATGCATGAATGCAGCACTGGCGAGTAACTCATAAGTGCTGCATCGCTAAATCATGCCGACTCTTCAGGGTTGGTGCATCATGACGACAAATGTCATCTTTAAGCGACATCTGTCCTTAAAGGGTTACTTAACTACCGTAAAACCTTGGCTATAAGCCGACCTTGGCTATAAGCCAAATGTGAGTTTGGGAGTAAAAATTCGGCTTATAACAAAAGTCCTTGAAATTAGTTTTCACTATGTTTCTTCATTATTAAAACCATGCCTATAAGCCGAATGGGAGTTTGGGGCTTAAAATTCGGCTTATAGCAAATAAAAACGCCAAATAAAATTCGCCTTATAGCCGAGGTTTTACGGTAATACAGCAGGTTCCACTGTTTTTGCTGCAGCTGCTGAGGTGTGATGTCAGGGACCCCCCCACCCTGCCCACACCCTGCTACTGCCCCCTGGTGACAAAGTCCAGAATAACACATCTTTACCTACTCCGTACTACCGTAGAACCCTGTAACCCTTTAAGGACAACATGTCACTAAAAGATGACATTTGTTGTCATGATGCACCAATGCGGCACCGGTGCGTAACCCTTCGGGAGGGTCTTGACCCCGTAGGGTCGGCATGATGCTTGAATGCAGCACTGGCGAGTTACTCACCAGGGCTGCATTCATGCATCATGACAACCAAGGCATGAGGCATTAATGCATTATGCTGTCCTTAAAGGGTTAAGGACTGCATAGTGCTTTATGGTGCAATGCCCTTTGTCATCATGATGCATGAATGCAGCTCGGATGAGTTACTCGTGAATGTTGCATTTATGCATCATGCTGACCCGTTGGGAGGGCATTTACCCCATAGGGTCGGCCTGATGTTCGAATACTGCCTTGACGAGTTACTCACTAGGGCTGGATACATGCATTGTGACGACAAAGGGCGTTTCCGCATCAAATAAAGCAAGACGCTTCCCTTCAAGGGTTAAAGCCCCTCCTAGCACTAACAGCGTCATCTGGTGAGAATTAGTGAAAACACTGATAGGCGCCATTAGTCTAAGACGCTGTGTCGGCCATCTTGGACGTCTTTGTCAGAACGCCTGTAATTAGCTGTGATTGGCCGCCGGAGGTTGTCTCAGTGTGGAAGCCTTATTGAGACTATTGTACTGGAAGTGGGACAAGGACTCACCCATTGGTACAGCAAGCTAGATTAGATCCAAGCCTCATCATCTGTTATGGGGTTCGACCCCTAAAATCGACATTGCGACACGGCCATTTCTTAAATTCAACATCCGACATAGTGACATGAGGGGAAAAATAAGTGACATGACATAGGGTATTTCTTAAATTCGACATGGGACATGGCAGGTTCTTAGAGGCGACATAGGACATCAAGATTTAAGTGACAGGTGACATAGCCATTTCTTAAATTCGACATGCAACATGGGCCCCCCATCTATACCCCCTCTATTATCACATTCAGATAGTATGACCTTCGGCAGAGATGCCACATTTCCTACTTTTTCAAGATTTCCTACTTTTGCAGGATTTCCTACCTTTTTACTGGAATTTTTTTATTAGGTTTTGTTAAATCTAATTAGCTATGATCAAAAGATTTCCTACTTTTTGTCGACCAAGGAGTGGTATCTCTGCCTTCAACAGGCATGACCTTCAATAGATTTTACAGTTTGACCTTCATGTGATATGGCCTGCAATAGGCTTAAAGTATATCCTTCATAATGGTTGACCTTCATTTAGTGAGCCCTTCAAGAATCATGGCCTTTTGAGACCTTCAGAATTGAAACTGTGACCTTAATCTTGTTTGACCTCTATGTAATGTCACCGTGACCATGTTTGACCTTGAGAATGTACCCACATCCTGAGGTAAATTTTAATGACAATTCAACTCTATTTGGCATTTAAATGACAGGTACACTTAGTCCCTCAGTGAGTGTCTTATTGGGTATCCTTTGTGGGAGTGTTGTCAAGGTACAGATGATGCAGTCTTTGCAAAAACACGCCGGACAGTGGCAATGTCCGCTTAAAATGGCTCTGGTCCGGCAGAATGACTAGTGTTGCAGGACCAGATGTCCTCCACATTCCAGGCTTTCCAAAACTGAAAGAATTAAAAAAATATTCAAACTAGAACTGACGTTACAAGTTCTAGAGTGCACACTAATATTCTAGGCAAATCAAAACAATTTTTTGTCATTATTTTCTTTTATAAATGCTATTCTATTCTAAATATTATGCAAAACTTTGATTTTGGTATCCGGTCCTGCAGAAATCTATCCGATTCTGCAAAATTGGCTAGCTGCAGGACCGCCTGTCCTTCATGCTGAAAAAGTTTTCGCAAAGACAGATGAAGAACTAGAGCTGAGGTGACTGTGGGAAATGTCCTGTTTGACCTTCACGTAAGGTCACCTTGATGATAGATGAAGTACTAGAGTCAATGTCACTCTAGTGCAGGCATTTGTCTAAGAAGCTTACCTTGTTTTCTCCACACCAGAATCCATCAGAGGAAATCCACTTCTGACTAATGTCCACTGTCCATTAGCTGCCTGTCCTAGTTAAAAGACATCCTACCATTAGTGCCCTACTTTAACCCTTTAAGGACGGCATATCGCTAAAAGCTGTCATTTGTCATCGCGATGCACCAATGCAGCTCCAGCAAGTGCTGCATTGGTGAATCATACTGACCCTTTGGGAGTGTCTCAACACCATGAAGTCAGCATGATGCTTGAATGCAGCAGTGGCAAGTTACTCGCCAGGGCTGCATTCATGCATCATGATGACCAAGGGCATGATGCATTAATGCATTATGCCATCCTTAAAGCATCAATACTCTGTCCTTTTGTTGATGTGGTAACTGATTCAGCATGATGCCAGTCTTTGCGAAAGCATTTTCGTCATGCAGGACAGTCGGTCCTGCAGCTAGCCAATTTTGCAGGACCGGATAGATTTCTGCAGGACCGGGTACCAAAATCAAAGTTTTGCATACTATTTAGAATAGAATAACATTTATAAAAGAAAAAAGAACAACAAAAATTGCTTTAATTTGCCTAGAATATTAGTGTTCACTCCAGAACTTATAAATTCAGTTCTAGTTGGAATATTTGAAAAATTCTTTCAGTTTTGGAAAGCCCAGAAGGTGGAGGACATGTGGTCCTGCAACACTTGTCATTCTGCCGGACCAGAGCCATTTTAGACGGACATTGCCACTGTCCGCAGGATTTGGCAAAGACTGTGATGCACCAATGCATCACCAGAGAGATAGATACTCAGTAGCGCTGCATTGGTGCATCATGATGACACCAAACATCAAACCTCATGCCATCCCACAGGGATTAAGGTAAGCACGTTGGGAGACGTCAGATACATCTGTCTGTGAGGGTTGTTAGTCCAGGTCTAATTAAAACCTGGCTACAGTCCGAGTCCCGCGTCTGTCCCCGAGGCCCGGATGTCACATGACCTGGTCTCATCTCCCAGAGTTCCCTGTGGTGCTTCCTGTGAGTGGTGTGGAGATGACAGGGGGCGTCTACTGACCCGCTCCGGGAGCCTTTCATCCAGTCTGCCTGCCGGGCTGGGGGGAGGGGGGCATAGTGTAGTGGCCGGATAGTGTGTGTGTCTGGGGGCGGTAGTGTGTGTGTGGGAGGGGGGTGCCTCAATAGGACCATTGGTCAGGACTAGTAGGAACATCCCACCTAACTAGGCGCACTCCCGATTGCCTTACTTCTAGGCTTTAAGCAGCATTACGCTTTAATGCTTTTATGTCGCCCTGACAGGGGGCGGGGCAAAAGTCTCTGAAATTAAGGGATCCAGGTCACAAAATCATTTTTTATACAATTTTGACTACCATAAGTTTTCGCATAGAACCTTGTACCAGGGTTAGAGCCCCAGTGCAGCTTATAGGATTGTCCCAAAGTCTAGGAGCAGCTTATAGGAGAGTTTTCACTGGTATAGTACAGTAATAAAGTGTGGCTTATATGAAGGTTAGGCTTATATGCGAGAATTTACGGTACCGTAAAACCTCGCAAATAAGCCTAACTCGCATATAATCTGCACCCCTAACTTCCACCGATCATATAAGCTGCAGAAGGGGTCTGAAAACTGTTAATTTGGTACTGTAGTATACTTATAAAAACTCGCAACGTATATGGCCGAAGGCCGATTACATATTGAAGACTGTCATACAGGCCAATATGATGAATGCAGAGGTTATGGCTGTTATATAACCGACTTATATCACTACTGAATAGTTTGTAGTAGATATAGTACATGTGAGTCGCTGTATAAATGTTATAAGCCAATGAAAGGGTAATTAACCAAGGTACCAGCAGAGGACAATTAAGCCACTCAAAAAAAAAAAGTGGTTTCTTATCACCAAGGTCTGAGAAATCTGACGAGGGAGGCTTTTTTTCCCTTTTTTTTTTTTTTACTCGCAAGCCAAAATGTATAGGCTAATTTATGGGTTTCTTTGGCCAAAATTCACATCTAATTGGTTAAGAATTAATTGATCTTTGAAAGTTGGGAAATGTTAAATATTTCTATACCACTGCATTGCTGGCATTATTAGCTTTAATTTGATACCAAATATGACCATTTTCGTCCATTTTGACGAGGTTTTTCATCAAAATTTGGCAAAAGAAAAAAAAAAGTTTTCCCCAAAACCTGATTTTTATGATGCGCGCGGTGATGAGAAACCATTTTATTTTTTTGAGTGGCCTTACCATTGTCCAAATCTTTTAACACTTATGCATGCATATCCATAACAGATGTATAACTGGCCCTAAACCATGTGATTAGTTTGTATGTGTTTTACAGACAGGCTGTTTTCAGTTCTCCCAGAAACCTGTGTTATAGGGCCAAAAAACATAAAAGGTATGTTTCAGGTAACATGGCAAGAAAGACTAGGGTTGGACGGATATTTATTTTATTTTGTTTTATTTTTTTAAACATGAAAGTACTGGCCATCCTCCTTGGAAATCCTACAAATGACCCAAAAAGTGTAAAAATAGGAAATGTTCCTCAAAATAGGTTCGGCCTTGTTTTGCTAGGGTCGGCCAGGTAACCTGAAACAAACCTTTTTTTTAATTTGGCCCAAGGAAATTCACAAGACAATTCATGTTCAAATAGTCTACATTAGATTAATGTTCAACCACTGTACATTAGATTGCCATATCTAGATGGACAGAGGCTGCTCTGAGAGTGTGGGATTTCAGTCTCCGGTTATAGTTGGCTCTGCAAGACGCTAAGGGCGCATTTATTGCACATCGCTTAAACCAAGATGGCCGCCCAGAATACGCAAGTAGCGCTTAATGCTGCCCCAAAGGGAGGCTCAGGATAAATGGTGGATGAAGTCAGTCAGCGGGGATAAATGTGGAGAATGGAGGATGGTCCATGGTACTTAACCCTTTAACCCTTTAAGGACGGATGTCGCTAAAATTAGACAATTGTCGGCATGATGCACCAATGTAGCACCGGTGAGTTACGCACCGGGGATGCCTTGGTGGATTTAAAAGTCTCCAATGGTGTGCCCTACGGGTGTGTCTCAACCCGGTAGGGTCGGCATAATGCTTGAATGCAGCACTGGCGAGTTACACATGCATCATGACGACAAAGGGCATGATGCGTTAATGCATTATGCCCTCCTCAAAAGGTTAAGGGCCACACCGTGCATACTGTATAGGATGTGAGTTATAGAAGAGTTTTTTAAAGTGAGCCTAGGCGAAGCCTAGCCTGAAGCCATGAAGTGGCTTCAGGCTAGGCTTTGCCAAGTACTTTATGCAGTGGTCAAAATTCATGGGCGATTTGCAGCATTCCAATGGCAGATTCAATGGCCGTTTTCTAGAAAGTTCATTTACATTACTTTGAAATTAAATGATACATCATCTCCCATTATGAAGAGCTATCACTCAGCTGAAGATGGATTGCAAAGAAATTATATCTGTCATCATCAGTCATGACAGATGTCTACACAATGCTGCAAAAAGTTTGAGAGGGGACAAAATGGCCGACATTGTGTCCATTTTCACATTCTCCTAACACATTCTAATACCTCACTATGTTTCAATGTAACTCGACTAAACCTCTGCATGGAGAGTGTCACAGTGACGTCACAGTCTTAGGGATGCCGCTACGTCACCAGGCAACGTCGCTACGTTACCTATCGATGTTACCAACAGTGACGTCACTTCCTGTGTTTCGCCCTGAAAGAAAGGCTCAGATCGCCGTGAAAGAAAGGCCCAGATCGCCATGAAAGAAAGGCCAAGATTGCTGCCAAACCTAGCCACAGTTTGCCGTCAGAACTAGCCACAGTTTGCCGCCAGAACTAGCCACAGTTTGCCGTCAGAACTAGCCACAGTTTGCCGTTTGCAGTTTGTCACGGACATGGGGCACAGTTTGTCACGGACATTGGGCATAGTTTGTCACGGACATTGGGCATAGTCTGTCACGGACATTGGGCATAGTTTGTCATGGACATGGGGCACAGTTTGTCACGGACATGGGGCACAGTTTGTCACGGACATGTCATGATGAAGCTCTGTCTCTCATCAACTTGCAGTTTCAAATGATTAATTGTAGGCCTAATAGGCCTACTTGATTTAGGTCCATTTAGGTTGGGGGCGGGCTCACTTTTTTTCCAGGGACACATCCAATTTTAATTATTACTATAGAACTAAAATATACATTTTCAGATCCAGAAACGGGGTATAGGATTCTCCTAGTTTAGGGTGTGGACCAGATACAGGTAGTACGTGGGATTTTATGGTAGTTGCCTGTGGTATCCTGAAGTTGACTTCAGTGGATTCAGGCTATTGGTTGGTAGCCAGGAACCCATATACGGCACTAGTGCAATAGGCTATGGGGGCAGCCATATTGGCTCAGAGCAATGCATTGTGGTTAGGCCCCCGACTCCAGAGCAGTGCATCATGGGTGAAATTCTTATTTTCATACCCTTGATCAAGTACATTCCCTTTGTTCCAGGTGTGAGAGGAGGTGTGATAAGGAGAAACTAGTAGGTGGAGCAGCTAACCGGGGGTTATAACATCACAGGGCAGTACTGAGTCTATAGGTGTCCACCTAGTGTTACTTGCTTGAACTTCTAACCCCCGAACATGGATGCCCCCATGGCCTAACCCCTAGGAGCCCTATAAACCATGTGTGTAACAACCCTAATTGATTCCTCTGGGGAATTAAAATCATACACTACAATGAACAAATTTTGAATTTTAGCAACATAGAGGGTTAAAGCGCTATGCAGTCTTTGATGGGTTAAGCCTTGTACCCAACTTAACCTACAGAGAATCATCCCGGAAATGTCAGCTGCGTCTGTCGAGGTTGTCAGAGTTTCCGGGTCTAATTAATGCCGGTTTCAGCTCGGTGTAGTTTGGCGTTTGTCCCCGAGGCCCGGATGTCACATGACCTGGTCTCATCTCCCAGAGTTCCCTGTGGTGCTTCCTGTGAGTGGTGTGGAGATGACAGGGGGCGTCTACTGACCCGCTCCGGGAGCCTTTCATCCCGACCCACCTGAAGGTATGTGTGTGTGTGTGTGTGTGTGGAGGGGGGGGGATAGGGGAGGGGGAGGGATTGCTGTGTGAGACACACCTACGCCACAGGCCCTCTGAAGCGTGGGCCCTTTTGAACAAGGGCCTTTTTGAAACTGATGTATTGTTTACATTTTCGGGAGGCCCTCGTTTAGATTATTCTGAAACAGGGCTTTTTTCGACAAAGGACCCTTTTGAACGAAGGTCTCCTGAGCCAGGCCCTTTTGAAATAGAGCCCTTTTGCACCAGGCCCCTTTTGAACAAGGGTCTTTTTGAACAAGGGCCCTTTTGAAAGAGGGCCCTTTTGAAACAGGGCCCTTTTGAAACAGGGCCCTTTTGAACCAAGGTCTCCTGATCCAGGGCTTTCTGCACCAGGACCTAAACTAGGGTCCCCGTGAACCAAGGGCCTCCCGAAAATGTAAATATCCACCATTAAAGTTGTGAGAAAGACTGCATTGTATAATAGGGGGACATCTTGGAGAAGGGAGAAAAGAAAGAATGATAGCTTTACCTTATTGGTGAGTAGGGATTTCCACCTTGGGCCACACTTGAAAAAGATCTGTTTCTGGTGGACCTGCCGGGTTGCTTTTTTCTTCAAGGCCAACCGGCCAATTTTTAATTAATTTCATTTTACTGCTGTCAAAGTCATTAAAGTCTACATCTAATCTGACACTCTCGATCCTTTATTTCTTACCCTAGGACATTCCTAGTGCCTCAGACGAGGTATCATTGAGAAAACACGCTGATAAAAAGTTGATTTAATGATAATAATAAGATTTTGCGGCCTTGGTGGAGTCAGATAGTAAGGAAGGATTACCACTATATGTAGTCCTGGTGGGGTCAGATAGGGGGGGGGGGGAGAGTGGTTAGTTACTAAAGCCCAGTGGTGGTCGGTGTGGCTCGATAACACTTGGGGAGCCTGGGGCACTGACTGGCACGTCTGGTAGAAGCCATCTAACCCATTAACCATTTAATGATGGCATGTTGCTAAAATTTGACATACCGTAAAACCCCGCCTTTAAGACAGATTTATTTTGGGATTTATTTTCTCTACAAGACGATTTTTTTTCTAGAATTGGGGGGTCGTCTTAAAGGCGGGGTTTTTATATATTAGATTAAAGTGAAAACGATTTTTAAAGGTATTTTGTACAAGACGAATTTTTTTCCAAAGTTAGGGGGTCGTCTTAAAGGCGGGGTCGTTTGAAAGGCGGGGTTTTATGGTAGGCCGGCAAGTAACTCGCCTGGGCTGCATTGGTGCATCATGCCAACTCTTTATGAGTGTCTCAACCCCATATCGTCATCATGATGCATGAATGCAGCCTGGCGAGTAACTCAGCAGCGCTGGATTCAAGCATCATGCCAAGTCGTAGGGACCGATACACTCCCGAAGGCTGGACATGATGCTTTAATGAAGCCCTGGCATGAAGACTTGCCGGGGCTGAATTCATACATTATACTGACCAAGGGCATGGCACATTAAAGCATTATGTGGCCTTTAACCCTTTCTAGATGGCATAATGCATTAATGCATCCTGCCCTTGGTCGTCATGATCCATGAATGCAGCCCTGGGGAGTAACTTGCCAGTGCAGTATTCAAGCATCATGCCGACCCTAGGGGAACGAGACACTCCCGAAGCATCAGCATGATGCACCAATGTAGCACCGGCGAGTCACTTGCTGGGGCTGAATTGGTGCATCATGATGGCAAATGTCATCTTTCAGCAACATGTACCCTTAAAGGATTAAAGCACTATGCGGCTCTTAAAGGACTAAAAGCAGTAATGGCTGGCTGCAAGATGCTATAGGGTGCATATATCCCACATAGCTCAGGCCGAGGCGGCTGCCCAGAATACGGGAGTGGTGATCGATGCTGACCACAGGGGGGGCTTACGGCTAATGGGGGATAGAGTCAGCGACTGGAGAAAAAGTGGATAAACTCTTTAAGGATGGCATTGTGCCTTAATGCGTCATGCCCTTCATCATCATGATGCATGAATACAGCCCTGGCAAGTAACTCGCCAGTGCTGCATTCATGCACCATGCCGACCCTACGGGGTTGAGAACCCCCGAAAGGTCGGCATGATGCACCAATGCAGCCCCGGAGAGTTACTCGCCGGGGCTGCATTAGTGCATCATGACGACAAATGTCATCCTTAAGTGGCATGCGTCTTTAAAGGGTCAAATACTGGATGTTTTGTATATAAGGGACCCACTTGTGGGAAAGCAGCCATCTTGTCCCCCATATACGGGACTAGCACATCCTGGTACTTCAGGTAGTCGGGGGCTAAACTCCATCCCCTTATCAGGCTAATCCCCTCTCCTCACACCTAGAACAAAGGTGCTGATAAGAAATTCTCCCATGATGCACTGCTCTGGAGTCGGGGGCCTAACCACAATGCATTGCTCTGAGCCAAGATGGCGGCCCCCATAGCCTAATGTGCTAGTCCCATATACACAGACAGGGCCCTCACGGTAACACTGTGATTGTGTTCGCCTGCCGCCTGATAATAGTGTCTCAGAATATGGAGAGAGACGAACCCTAACCCTAACCCCAACGCTAACTGTAGTCTCTTAGAAAATGCCATGGCCCAGTCTTTATTGCAATCTGTGGTCAAAGATAGTGTTCATGTGACAGGATTCTTTAATCTCCAGGTTCTGACTATAATTCCAGAGGTGATAAATCCTTGTAAGAGAAAGGAATATGTCTCTAGAGAAGAAAGACATGTCTCTGGGTTTTTATTAGTTCTAAGCTGTTTTCAGCTGAAAATTTGTTCTTGGAAAAGGAGATCATGTGCTAATGGGGTGCAACCATAATTGTTTGGTTGAAGATGCTTTCTTAAAACAGGGGGGAGTGTCTCGCGAGACTACAGACATGTCTCTGGCATTTTTATAAAAGGATTTTTGCACCTGTTAATTTCTTCTTATAAAAGGAGATCATGTGCTAATAGCCCACAAACTGAGACCGCATCGCCTGAAAGTCAATGGGCTGACAATATTTTAATGCATTGCTCCCAAAAGTGGGGGTCTCGATGGGGGGGGTCCCCATGTCACATGTCGATTTTAAGAAATGCCCATGTTGCCCTGTCGATTTTAAGAAATGCCCATGTCCCATGTCACTATCACTGAGATTGCTCATGTCCCATGTCACTAAGGCTCAAAATGCCCATGTCGTCATGTCGATTTTAGGGGTTTACCCCCATAAAAGTAGAACAGGATATTAATGTACCATAAATTCCCGCGTATGACCCGCATCTCGCGTATAACCCGCACCCCCAACTCAGGGGAATCCTATAACCCGTTTTTGAATTTGAAAATTTGAATTTTAGTACTGTTCTATGGTATAAAAAACCCTCGTATTACCCGCACCCCATATAGGCATGTTTGGTATCAAATGAAAGCTGAGTTTGGTTGGCGTACAACCCCCGGGTAGCAGCTGGAATTTACGGTACTATTATGTACATGTACTGTGGTTGTTATATGGGTTTACTTACAGTTTGTTTTATTCCCTTTTCAGGTGAGTACCTGTAACGCCTGATCCACATGCTGACCAAGATAAGTATCAAATATAGATCAGGGCGCGACATCGGGCAAGTGTGCAATATTGAAACTCTCATCTGAGCTCAAACATAGCAGTGCAGTCTGACAATGGACCCATTGCATGACATGTTATTACCCTTACAGCTCTAAAGTTAAGTTTTGCCAATGTTTGGTGTCTTGTAAGGGCAGCCATCTTGTCCCCCATATAGGACACTTCAGGCTTGCCCTGCATAGGTAGCCATCTTGTCCCCCATATAGGACACTTCAGACTTGCCCTGCGTAGGCGGCCATCTTGTCCCCCATATAGGACACTTCAGACTTGCCCTGCGTAGGCAGCCATCTTGTCCCCCATAGAGGACACTTCAGGCTTGCCCTGTGTAGTCGCCCATCTTGTCCCTCTATAGAGCACTTCAGGCTTGCCCTACATAGGCGGCCATCTTGTCCCTCTATAGAGCACTTCAGGCTTGCCCTGTGTAGGCGGCCATCTTGTCCCCCACATAGGACCTTTCAGACTTGCCCTACATAGGCGGCCATCTTGTCCCTCTAGTAGGCCCTTTTATCAAAACAATGTTATCTGTCCCACAACAAAATGGCTGCCGATTCTGCGCACAGCGCCCCCTTCAGACTCAGAGGACATTTCAGGCTTGCCCTGCATAGGCGGCCATCTTGTACCAATATTATCCCCTATACTAGTGGAAGCCGGGTAACAGCAGAATACATCCAGGTACCATTTTGGTATCAGCCACTGCGCCCCTGGCTGAAAACGAGGATATTGCTGCATTCAGAAAATGTGGTACGAGGGTCAGTTTTCAGTTAAATCAGTTAAAAAGCAAAAAAAAATTCAAACAACCCCCACAAAAAGCCTTGTTCCAGCTTGTCTCCTCTCAAGGGTAAATAAAAAGAATGGGTGCTCTGTTACAAATGAGACGTCACAGGACGTTGATGAAACAAGATGTGAGCGTGATTTACTGATTTAAAACACATTTCCCTGACCGCAGTGTGAACTCTGGGAATTCTGCGGTGTCTACGCTCGCTAGGGCCATTGCCAGGATTTCTGTGAATACAATAGCTCCAGCTTCAGACGAAACATTTTTTGACATTTCTCACCCTATGTATTATTAAAGTAAAATTAGAGAAGATGTGGTAATTCTCACCATTCAGTAAAAAGCTTTAAAAGCTTTAAAAATACACTGTAATGGTTTCAGTAAACCTTATTTTCCCAAATGGCCGATATGGGAACTGTACAAGTGGCCAATATAGATCTATGCACTCTATGCCAGAGTTCCCACCGGGTCAGCGTCCTCTGGTCTGGTCATCCGATAGGGGCCTCCTCATCCATAGGGCCATCTTTAGAGTTGTCTTAAGGCACTCTTCCATCTTCAATAAGGGAGTGTTCATTTATTATTTACAGGGGGGGTGGTGGGTTTGGGGGGGGGCGTAAAAATTTCTGACCTCTCCTGAGGGGGGGGGGGCGTAAAAAATTCTGACCCCTCTGGAGGGGGGGGGGGGCGTAAAAATTTAAGCCCCTTTTTTAGCAAAAAAGCCAGCGCGTTACTATAGTTCAAAGGGGGGGGGGGCGAAAATCTAAACGTTCCACGCGCTCTCGAGGGGGGGGCGGCGTAAAGAAATTTTGCCCCTCCGCGCGAAATCTCACCACCCCCCCTGTAATTAATAAATGAACACTCCCTAAGGGCTTTCTCCTCAGGCATACAATAGTTCCATATGTCTTAATGCATCATGCTCTTGGTTGTTATAACCCATGAATGCAATCCTGGCAAGTAACTTGCAAGGGCTGCATTCAATCTTCATCCCCACCCTACGGGGTTGATACATTCCTGTAGGGTGGTCATGATGCACCAATGCAGTATCAGGGAGTTACTTGCCGGGGCTGCATGCATGCATCATGACAACCAAGGGCTTTAGAATGGACGAGCAAAATGTGACTGGGCCAAAAGAAAAAAAGAGTTTGTTTCAGGTCACCCGACCGACCCTATCAAAACAGGGCCGACCCTACGTTTTTTTATGCAATTTTGAAGAAATTCCTGTATTTTTACCCTGTTTTGGCCAATTTTAGGGTATTTGGACCGGCTGGCTAGTATTCATGTAAAAAAAAAAAAAAAAGAATCCGACCTACCGACCCTACTTTTTCTGGCCATGTTACCTGAAACAAACCTTTTTTTTTTGGGGCCCGCCCGCGTTGAAAAAAAAAAGGGGAAAAAGACAACCAAGGGCATGATACATTATAGCACTATAAAAAAGACAACCAAGGGCATGATGCATTATTGAAGTATAAAAAAGACAACCAAGGGCATGATGCATTATTGCACTATAAAAAAGACAACCAAGGGCATGATGCATTATTGAAGTTTAAAAAAGACAACCAAGGGCATGATGCATTATTGAAGTTTAAAAAAGACAACCAAGGGCATGATGCATTATTGCACTATAAAAAGACAACCAAGGGCATGATGCATTATTGAACTATATAAAAGACAACCAAGGGCATGATGCATTATTGAACTATATAAAAGACAACCAAGGGCATGATGCATTATTGAACTATAAAAAAGACAACCAGGGGCATGATGCATTATTGCACTATAAAAAAGACAACCAGGGGTATGATGCATTATAGCACTATAAAAAAGACAACCAAGGGCATGATACATTATTGCACTGTAAAAAAGACAACCAGGGGCATGATGCATTATTGCACTATAAAAAAGACAACCAAGGGCATGATGCATTATTGCACTATGTGCCTCTTATAGAGTTAAAGATGGGTTAGGAGCTAATTTGGGGTCAATTTTTATTCCCCCTGTGTTAGTGGGGACCTTCATGATGGGGGCATGAGGGAGTAGAATAACTTCATCGGGAGCCTTCCATAATACCAATGGGCATACCGGATTCGTAAAAGGCGACAAAACTTGAGGGGTCTTGTGCCTTACTGCTGTGATCAGTCACTTTAGCTGTTTGGCAACCGCTGCCCATATGCACGGGCCCGGGCCTTCTTGCTGGTGGTCTGGCATGGGATTTCTCCTCAGTGAACCACGTCTGAGATATCAAAGGCCGTGGTTTGTCTGGCCCTGCCTACTATGGTACTAGCCCAGGTGGGTAGGAACAGGCAAATAAAAGAACACTTGCTATCCTTCGAAAAGAGTAGGGGACGTGCCCCGGTAGCGGTTTTCTCCCTCACCTCATAGATGCGGTCATTCATTTCATAGATTCGATCATCCATAGATGCGGTCACTGCTGTATTGGGCAAGCAGCATATAAATATCTGTCCTACTACTGCAAGGCAGACTACTACTATTTGTGGATGACTCCTTGCCAACTTGAGATGTCCCGTGAGGTACATGATGTACGTCTGGACGTTAAACAAATCAATCAATCAATCAATCAAATTTTTATTTTTCATTTTTTCAACATATTTGTGTTCATACTGTCCATATAAATATCTGTGTAGCTTTTTAAATCATTCAGACACATTTAAATCCATAAAAAGTAGAGGAAATTATGGTCAGAATGGGTGATGCGACCCGACTCTATTACAGAAAGTTGTCTCCTGACCTGGGTTTCTCTATCTCCTATGCATTTACACACATCAGAATGATTTAAAAAGCTACACACATATTTATATGGACATTATGAGCACAAATACGTTGAAAAACTGAAAAATAAAAATCTAACCCAAATTAGCTCCTAACCCATCTTTAAAAGTGGTCCTTATAAACCCCTTAACCCAGGACTCGCATCCTGTTCCATCATCAAAGGGAGGTGTGGGAAGAGCACAGGGCGCATGTGGTGAGGCACGTGTGGTCAGCCGCTTAAATGTGGCTTCTCATTTTACCGCTGAGGGGTTTCGCGAACCATGGTCCCCGACCCTGCCTCACGTGCAGCATCTATATTCAGCTGTTATACCCGATGTCAGACTTCCTGGCGAGGCCCCTCAGGCCACACTTTAAAAAAAAATTAGTTTCCGGTGGAGCAGGTGGGCTTAAAATAAATCACCTGGGAGTTTTTAAAATTATTTTTTTTTCAAAATATTCCCCCCCACTTTGATGGCTGGGATGTGAGGATAAGTATTATCCCGATATTTCTCATCCCCTCTTTGTCAGCCCCATATCAGCTGTCACCATAGCTGGAGACATCAAATAGAAGGGGGAAGAAAATCAAAAAAAAAAAAATCAAAAAGAATTGGCTGGGTGGCCTGGTTAAGAAATCTTACCCGGCCGCTCCACCTTTTTTTAATGTGTGGCCTGACTGTGAGGTCCTTATATGGACACAATTTCTGGCATAAATTGAAACTTTAATATCAGTCCCTGCAATCTACTAAATTTCACATTAACACAATATACTAACTACCCTATCCTCTTCTAGTTATAACATTAACTAGAACTTTTACAGAACCTTCGGGGTTAATTTAAGATTCAGGCTGGCACCCTGCCGTGGGATGGGTGGCCTCCTCCAGGCCTCTAATATCTGATGCCCATACCGTATGCAGTCTTTGCGAAAACTTGCAGGACAGTGGCAATGTCCTGCTAAAATGCCACCGGTCCAGCAGATTCACTGCCTACATTATCACTTACTAAGCACTATTACATAGTGACCATAGTGCCATAGTGCATGCCCCTGCACCTTGACCAGACATGATAAAGACGCAGATACCAACACCATATCAATAGCTGCGTGGGATTGGAATGTATACGATTAGTGTGGACGCCTGGATTATGTTAATTTATTTTTATACAATGTCAATGCCACTGTATACTGTATACATACGTCCACGGGAGTGTGCGTAGTCCCCCCCCCCTTTCCTGCGAGAGATGTCAAAATTGTAAAAGGACCAAATGTCCAGTCACATGTTGGGCTTTTCCGAACTAAGTGAATTTAGTAGGGTTTCTAAAGCTGAAATATGTTTGTCAATATACTGTGTAAAACTATGTATCTATCCTGATTTGGCCTTAAATGATTACAAATATTGAGTATTTTAAGTGGAAAACACTATTTCATATTTAAAATGCATAAATCATCAGATATGTGGCTATTCGGTCCTTCAAAAATGTTGCCGGTCCTGTACTTTCATGTTTAGATTAAAAAATAAAAAAAATCCGACTTCCGACCCTATATTTACATTTTCTGCCAATGTTACCTGAAACAAACCTCTTTTTTTTTGGCCTTACCGGTAGTTAATGTGCTTGGAGAGCCCCAGTGTGGCTTCTCTCATGGTCCACCCAATATAAAGTCATACATAAAAGCCTACACTAGGCTTCATCCCATGCAGGTATAAAAGTAGGTATACAATGGCTCACAGTTCAGCAGACAAAGAGACCTACTGAGAACCAAGAACTATTTTAGTAAAAAGGCGCGAAATTGTAAAGGTGTAAGCGCTGGAGTACAGAGGCATTAAAATGAGTTCTAAAGAATCCAAATAAAATCTTGGAATATTAAGCGCAGCGCCTGTCTTGTATCAACGTCATGAGTAACAGTCCGGGCAAATTACCTAGCATGTCACTAAAAGATGACATTTGTCGTCATGATGCACCAATGCAACCATGGGGAGTAACTTGGCGGTGCTGCATTGTTGCATCATGTCTACCCTATGGGGGAGTGTCTCAGCCCGGTTGGGGCAGTATGATGCATGAATGCACGCCGGTGAGTTACTCGCCATGGTTTCATTCATGCATCATGACGACATGATGCATTAATGCATAATGCTGTCATTAAAGAGTTAATGAACCTTGTAAGGATGCTTGGAAACAGCCCCGGCAAATTTAAGAGTGCCCCGCTGCATTCTTGTGATGGTAAAGGTGTTAGCAGTGTAGCAGTCACTATGTGACCAGCATGTGAGTGTCATCTTTTGTCATCCCCCTCCCTGCTGGCACACCCTGGTCCCCACACACATCGCCTGCTCCCCCAGTACAGGGAAGGCTCCCATGTTACCCAAAAGGTACTAGTTGTTTCTCACGAGATTGGGCCAATGTCTTTGAATGGGTGCCATCTTTGACCGGGTGCCAAGGGCTATTCTCATGGCATTGTTGGGAGAGGGCGCTTATTACGTTCAATATGTCTTCCTACCTGCCCATTTACTTGTCTGCCTGCCTTCTTGCCTGCCAGTATGTCTAGTCTGTCTGCCTGCCTTCCTGCCTCCCTGCTTCTCCTACCTACCTGCCTGCCTCCCCTGCCTGCCTTCCTGTTTACCTGTCTGCCTGCCTACCTGTCTGTCTCCCCTGCCTGTCTGCCTCCCCTGCCTGTCTGCCTGCCTACCTGTCTGCCTGCCTACCTGTCTGTCTCCCCTGCCTGTCTGCCTCCCCTGCCTGTCTGCCTGCCTCCCTGTCTGCCTGCCTCCCCCTGTCTGCCTGCCTCCCCCTGTCTGCCTCCCCTGCCTGTCTGCCTGCCTACCTGTCTGCCTCCCCTGCCTGTCTGCCTGCCTACCTGTCTGCCTGTCTGCCTCCCCTGCCTGTCTGTCTGCCCTCCCTGCCTGTCTGTCTGCTCTCCCTGCCTGTCTGTCTGCTCTCCCTGCCTGTCTGTATGCCCTCCCTGCCTGTCTGTCTCCCCTGCCTGTCTGCCTGCCTACCTGTCTGCCTGCCTACCTGCCTGCCTGCCTACCTGTCTGCCTCCCCTGCCTGTCTGCCTGCCTACCTGTCTGCCTCCCCTGCCTGTCTGCCTGCCTTCCTGCCTGCCTGCCTACCTGTCTGCCTCCCCTGCCTGTCTGCCTGCCTACCTGTCTGCCTGCCTACCTGTCTGCCTGTCTGCCTGCCTACCTGTCTGCCCTCCCTACCTGTCTGCCTCCCCTGCCTGTCTGCCTGCCTCCCCTGTCTGCCTAGCTCCCCTGTCTGCCTGCCTCCCCTGTCTGCCTCCCCTGCCTGTCTGCCTCCCCTGCCTGTCTGCCTGCAAGCCTGTCTGCCTGCCTGCCTGCATGCCTACGTGCATTACTGCCTATCTGCCTGTCTGCCTTCATACCTGTCTGCTTGCCTGCCTGCCTGTCTGTCTGCCCCCTGTCTGTCTACCCCCTGTATGTCTACTTCGCCTGTGATGCACCAATACAGCACAGGCGAGTTACTGGCTGGGGCTGCATCGGTGCATCATGATGACAAATGTCATCTACGTATTTACACATGGGTTTGGAGTGTTGGTCCCCTGACCCATGCACTCGGCCCCAGGATGGCACAGGATTTGGGAACGAGAGTAAGTCAGACGGTGCATGGTGTGTGTTTGCGTCCTGATGGCAGTCGGCTAATGAAGCGTTCAGTGGGAGGTATGCAGGTAGACTCATACTGAGTCCAGCAGATTGACAAGTGTAGCAGGACCGAATGTCAAGTTGCATGTTAGGCTTTTCTGAACCAAAAGAATTCTTTTCTCGTGCTAAAATGTGTTTGTCAATATACTGTGTATTATGTATCTATCCTGATTTGGTCATAAATGATTATAATTATAATGTATTTTTAGTGAGCAATACTATTTTATACTTAAAATGGATAGATAGTCAGATATGTGGCTATCAGGTCCCTCAAAGATGTAGCCAGTCCTGCAACATTGAATATTTGCAGGACCGAATGTCATGTGGGATGAAAAAGTTTTCACAAAGACTGTCAGTGGCGTAGGAAAAGGAGGGGGGGCAGGGGGGCCTGGCCCCCTGATCACTGAGGAGGGGGGGGCTGAATATGTTTGGGCCTCCCCCAAATTTGTCAAGACTTTCAATGTAATACACACAATTCCCAACCCTTGCCTCTTACATAGGCAAAAGTGGGGGCACAGGGGCCTAGGGCCCCAAATCAGAACTAAAGGGGCTAAGATCCCAATTTTCTATACAGTTCTAGTACAAGCCTGTACATGATACATCATGCTTAAAAGCAGATGCTTAAACTTGGTTGGCGTGGGCCTCTCCCCCCCCCCCCCATGAAGATTTGCTTCCTATGCCTCTGTGACTCAATCAAATATCAACATGCTGTCTCACACTGCTAGCACTGATTGCTAGCTATGCCCTCCCTATCACCCTGTTTGACTCTGTAAAACCCCTTAACCTAATAAGGACTTATCTGACCTTGACCTTGCTCCAGTATTAAGACCAAACCCAGACCTAGATTGTGGACACCTTATTACCTGATAAACAGTAACCTGCATACCTTTGTCCTGGTGGTGTCACGTGGTACAGAAGAAGTACACAGGAAGTGGTGGAGGTGAATCTCACCCTTGTTTTTCCAGTCTCCAGGGTTGCCCCCCTACTGTGCACGTCTCCTGGTCTTCGGACAGCAACCACAAATGCTTCTTTAAATTAAGTCATTAAGGATGGCTGTCGCTAAAAGATGACATTTGTCATCATGATGCACCAGTGCAGGCCCAGAGAGTAACTCGCCGGTGCTACCTTCAGTGCATTGGTGCATCATGCTGACCCTTTGAGAATGTCTCAACCCCAAAGGGTCGGCATGATGCTTGAATGCAGCCCTGGTGAGTAACTCACCAGGGCTGCATTGATGCATTATGCTGACCAAGGGAAAAAATCCATTGATGCATTATGCCGTCCCTAAAGGGTTGAAGAAAAACTGATAAAAAACATTTTCTCTGAAGTGGGAAATGGTTTGATACAGTAGATAATATAGACAGATTGACTTCTTGTTGGTTGCTGTATTCTCATTAAGGAGATCCTGATAACTAGGCCAAAAAAAAAGAGGTTTGTTTCAGGTAACATGGGCAGAAAATGTAGGGTCGGTAGGTCGGATTTATTTTTTTTAAACATGAAAGTATCAGCCGGCTGGTCCGAAGACCCTAAACTTGACCAAAAAATGGTAAAAATACAGATTTTTTTTCAAAATTACATGAAAAAACGTAGGGTCGGCCTTGTTTTGATAGGGTCGGTCGGGTGACCTGAAACAAACCTTCCTTTTTTTTGGCCCTAGCATTTTTCTCATCATATAGGAAATGGTCTATAAGATACGAGGCTTCCCTGCTAGTCTGGTCCTGTGTTGTCAAGGTTACACATGATTCTTCATTACTGGTTTCCCACAGCCCAGGCTCGAGCACTGTTAACCGATATCATTTCACAATGTACATTTTTTTGCAAATTTTGCAGAAATGAAACAAAAATAACGAAAAAAACGCGAATAATTATTCAGTATAGTTATACAGCTACCATATTCCAAAATTCACAATATACAAAATTGTACAAATATACATGAATCCTACTTTTTAGCAAATTCATGAAAATGTATACATGCTAAAATATCTTATAGCATAGCCTGCAAATTAATCCGTTCAAGGGCTTACAGTGCTTCGCTGTAAAATGGCCTTTTGTCGTCAGGATCTATGAATTAAGACCTGACGAGTAACTCATCAGTGCTGCATTCATTTTCTTTTCATGCATATGGCCAGACCAGGGTTGATACACTCCTGAATGGTCGGCATGATGCATCCATGCATCACAGATGATTAAACTCTCCTTAGCTGCATCCATGCATCATGATGACAAAGGGGACAATAAAACACTTTAAGTCCTTAAAAGTTTAACCCTTTTAGGATGGATGTCGCAAAAAGATGATATTTGTCGTCATGATGCACCAATGCAGCCCTGGCGAGTATCTCTCCAGTGCTGCATTGGTGCATCATGCTGATCCTTCGGGAGTGTCTCAATCTCATAGGGTCGGCATGATGCTTGAATGCAGCACTGGCGAGTTACTCGCCAGGGCTGCATTCATGCATCATGACGACTAAGGGCATGATGCATTAAGGCATCAGGCCATCCTTAAAGGGTTAAGACGGCATTTTTAATGTATGCCTAAATCTCTCATCCTATCAAGTCTCATCATCTATATCCATGTGTTCATCCTGTGCTGATTAATTCAATCTGCGCCATCCGCCGCTAGCGGTAACCCACTAAGGGTTGCGTAGTGCTTAAATGTGCTCATCATGATCCATAAATGCATCATGCCCTTGGTTGTCATTGTGCATGAATGCAACACTAGCGAGTAACTCGTCAGGGCTGCATTCAAGCATCATGCTGACCATATGGGTAATCTTTTAGCGGCATGCCGTCCTTGTAGTCTTGGCATAATGCATGCAAACAAGTTCAAGTTCAAGCTCAAAAGATAAAGGCTATATATGTTGCATAGATAAGGCCCTAGGGAGTAGGGCACCTTACACATGAATCACTCACGAGCCTCTCATGCTGTAGGAGGCTTAAGCTACTCAACAACAAAAAGGGGGGTATAATCACACAGGACTGAAAAATATGATGTGGGAAAAATATTTCTATCCCCCCACTGCATTACTGGCAGTAGAAGCTTCAATTTGATACCAAATTTCACCATTTCTATCCTGTTTTTCATTAGAAATTGAGTGGCCTTATAAAAGTTAGGGTGGGTTTTCAGTCATATACAGCAGGGCTAAACCGGGAACCTCCTCTCAGCGCCACATAGTTTATATATGACATAGACACATTGGAGCATGGGGCCTGCCATGTTGGGGTAGAACACCCCCGTCAGCCATATTGGATTTGCTAAAGGAATATGGGTAATGTCTTAACTGCCTCCTCCAACACCACAGAACAATGGCAATGGATAAGACTGATAAGGGGGGTAATCTGTAATCCACCCCTATCTTAAACTACCTCCCCAATGTCTTTAGTGTGAAGCGAGGAGATGAGCCTGATTTAGATAAGGCCAAATTAAAAAAAAGGTTGGTTTCCGGTAACATGGTCAGATAACCCAGACCCGGCCGGTCGGATTTTTTTAATTTTTTTTAAATTTATTTATTTTTATTTTCTCATTTTAGGCCTATTTTTAGCGTTTTTCCTCTAAAATCCTTAAAAATTATCCGATTTACAAACCGTAAAAACTGGTATGTAGGGAAAAATTTGAAAAAGAGAAAAAAAGAGGGGGACCCGGCCCTGTTTTGCTAGACCCGGTTGGGTTACCGGAAACAAACCTTTTTTTTTTTGGCCCTAAGAAATGACCAAGAATGCCAGATTGACGTCAGTTTTTTTTTGCCCCATAATTTTGTAACCTGTTTCACCTGTGCAGGGTCCGCATGATGCGTGAATGCAGCCCTTGGCGACTTAGGTGCCAGGGGCTGCATTTGTGCACCATGACGTTAAATGGCATAGTGCATTGAAGCACTATGCAACCCTTAATCCTTTAAGAACAGATGTCGATAAAAGATGACATTTGTCTTGGTGAGTAACTTGCCGGTGCTGCATTGGTGCGTCATGCTGACATGGGAGCGTCTCAATCTCATAGGGTCGGCATGATGCATGAATGCAGCACTGGCGAGTTACTCGTCAGGGTTGCATTCATGCATCATGACAACCAAGGCATGATGCATTAAGACATTATGCCATCCTTAAAGGGTTAAACCTTTAAGGGCGGCATGATGCTTTAATGCATCATGCCATTAGTCCTCATGATGCATGAATGCAACCCTGGCGAGTAACTCGCCAGGGCTACATTCAAGCATCATGCTGACCCTATTGGGTTCAGATACCCCTTAAGGGTCCGCATGATGCACCTGTGCATCGGTGCATCATGACGACAACTGTCATCTTTTAGAGACATCCGTCCTTAAAAGGTTAGAACTAGTGTCCTTCGGCAACATTATGAGGGGATAACATGAAAAGGGCGGCAGCCGCAGGTGTCGTGGATCGTCTCTAAGATGTAAGTGGACCTGGGGCTCAGGGAGGAACATTACGAAGCGATCCGAGCCTCAAAGGGGAACATGACGAGTGGTATCATGTAGGGATGTCATTGGTATCCAATTTATTTCGATTTTGATTATCACTATTTTGGTCTCGATTTCTCGATTATATCGATTTATTTTGATACCACAACAATAGTTATATTTGCTTCAAATAAGGGTATTTTAATCAATTTTTCATCCATCCTCATACTGGAATATCTAAGGATAGAGATTTGGTAACACTTTGAGGACGATTTGAAGACCATTTCCCTCAATATTATGGGTCTACAAATTGCACAATTTTTATGCTGAAATATAAGGTAGTTCCAGATGGAATATTTACACAAATTTTACATTCTTAGAAAGGTAGATTCCGGGGCTATCTATAAATTGAAAGGTGTATCGATATAAGGGTTTTGTCGATGCGATAATCGGCATTATGGAAATGTCGGTGTATCGATTCTGGGGGTATCGATGACATCCCTAGTATCATGACGAGGTATCATGAGGAGTGAACCCTGGGTGGTCTCTTACCTTTCCAGGCAGCAGGGTGCTAGCTCTTTAAGGGGATAAACCACTGATGCGAATTTGCTGCCATTATGTTGCGAGTCAGACTCGTGCGACTACACACAGACACTCGTGCGACTACACACGGACAGTACCGTAAAACCCCGCCTATAAGCCAAATTTTATTTGGCGTTTTTATTTCATAGAAGCCGAATTTTCTCCCCAAAACTCACATTCGGCTTATAGGCAGGGTTTTCCAAATGTTTATATGAAAATATTGAGTGGGAAAAAAGTAAATCATTATCATAAGGATTAATGAACTTTAAGGCTCTTACAAATGTGATTCATGTGGAATCTATGTTTTTAATTCATGCTATGTAATATTTTACTGAAGAAAAAGTTGCAAAAGTGTCTAAAATCGGGTAGGAATTTGAGCCAGGGCAAGGGCCAAAGGCCTCCCCAGATGCCAAAAGTCACATTCGGCTTATAGGCGGGGTCCTCCTAAAGATTAAAACATTTCCATATAAGCCGAATTTATTACCTCAAACTCACATTCGGCTTATAGGCGGGGTCGGCTTATAGGCGGGGTTTTACGGTACATTGTACCAGTGGATTGGCTGCTGCGACTGCCTGCGACAATGTCGTTGTGAGGGACGAGCGGCATGCGACTGTACTCAGACAAATCTAAAAGTTTTGATTTTTACAAGTGTACTCACAAGTGTCTCTCGTACGACAACATGGGCAGCAAACTTGCAGCAGTGGAACTCCGGCTTTAAACCTCTAGGGACGGCATGTCCCTAAAAAGCTCATGATGCACCACGCAGCCGTGGCGAGTAACTTGCCGGTGCTACATTCATGCATCATGACAACCATTAAGGAGTGTATCAGCCCCATAGGCATGATGCTTCAATTAGGGGGGGTGGTTAGCGCAAAATTTTTGCGGGACCCATCTTAAAAGATGGTACTCATCATGAGAAACATGAATCTGACCTTCATTTTTGAATTTGAAAGCTCTAACCCCCCCGTACGCCCCCTCCGAAGATAAAAAGTCGGAAAATATTAAATTAATTCAATTTTAATCCATTTTTTATTTCTGCAGGGTTTGTCCTCCTTGAAATGTACATCAAACTACTTTTAGGTGGATAACAAAAATATAAACCAACAAATTGAGGTATTTTGATGTATCTGAAAAATTCAAGATGGCCGCCATTGGCAAAATACATCATTTTTCAACCTGATTGTCAATTTTTGTATTCCGATGTGGCCTCCCCCACATAAAACTTATATAAAAGTACTTTGACATGGCCTACTGCCCCAAAATGAAGGACTCTGAAGTTTCAGAAAAATCCAAGATGGCTGCCATAAGCCAAAAACAACATTGTAAATTCATAGATCATTGAATATCATTCTCTGCAGAAGAAAATTTCTACTAACCAAGATCTGAGGTATAAAAGGGGTCCTGGACCCTGATTATAGAAAGGGGGCAGAACATGTAGGCTTATGGGACCCCCTGAAATTTGGCAAGATCATATAATAAAATACACAAGATTTACACACCTTTCCTATTCCACATAGAGAAAGCTGGGAACTAAGGATGAGGGATAGGCCTCCAATAATAAAAGAGGATAGTCAAACACTTTTCTATACACATTATATAAATGCATTTATAGGGTCAGTGTGCATCGCCCCCTTGGACCCCCTAGTAATAATTTTCTCCTAGACAAAACTAACAGTTACAATATAATGGGTGTGTGCATGTGACTCCCTGTAAGATATAGAAATTCATACCACACTTGGCCGGCAAGGGTCATTATTCCCGCCTAGTGCCTTGGACAATTACCCTGTCCTTGGATTATAAGGCCTATACAGCAAGTCACTTGTACTATGTCTAATACATGATGGTTTCTGGACAAGGCTTGTAGTCATGTGTAATGAAAATACTTTAAATGAATCAACATCTAAGGTCTGTTGACACATTATATTCCCTTTTGCATTTGCCCCTAGGTTTTGACAGCCCCTCCCTAGTAGCTGAATGGTGCTAAACTTTAAGACACATGCTTATAGGTGTACTGCAGTGGCATAGTAAAAGGAGGAGCTGGTGGGCCCTGGGCCCCCCAATCACTAAGGAAGTGGGGACTGAATATGTTTGGGCCTCCCAAAAAATTGTCAAGACCTGTAATATAATACACACAATTTTTAATCCTTACCTCTCCTGCATAGGAAAAAGTGGGGGCAGAAGGGGTTGGGCCCCAAATCAGAACTCGAGGTGGCTCAAACACTTTTTTTCCATACAATCTTATGTAAGCGTGTATACATGATGGATAAAAACCAATACTCAAAGTTGGTAGAAGCGGCCCCCCTGGCCCCCACAATGAAGATTTGCTTTCTATGCCTATGTACTCAACTATGAAATAAACTGATCACAGGTGCATTCAAGACAAAGTTGAGTTTTGAGAGTACAGCACACAGTGCAAGTAGGAACATAGCAGACTCCCTATAATTAAATACTTTGGATTATTGTATAGATACTGGTTGCGTGTGTATATCAATGTCAGTCCTTGATATAAGAACCCAATATGTTGTAGAAAGATAATCAAATTTGAAATTGCTGACCAGCAGTAACAGCAGGAGTCTCTTTACTTACATCTGAACGTCAGAGAGCTCTTTGCTGCCCTAGTTGGGGTAGATATATGGCTTCACTAAGTATACTGCAGGCACTATGGATCCGTGAATGATTCTGAGATACTCTACTTAAGTTATAATTTGATTATCACATTCTGTTTTCTAATAAGCACAGGAAAAATGCTAATATGTAAGATAATTGCTTTCAGCATGATTAAGGGAAAAGCAGTAGAGACTAAACTTATTCCCTCCCAGTACATAGTCAATAATCCCTGACTTTCCAGCATAAAGGCTAGTATACTTGTAGGCCTATACATACAAGCCCGGACAGGGGGCAGGGGCTGGGGTCTGCTGCCAATTGATGATTACTTCCTTTGCCTCCATTGAGTTTGTAAACAGCATCTAAACACTGTCATGTAGATAATTTTGGGCCTTATTTCAATAAATGTAGGAAGAATTACATGTATTTAACGGAACTACACAATGCTTCATATTTTCAAAATAGTTTACTGGATGGGGGAGGGGCTGGAAGTGATATTGCAACTATTTGGTCATATCATTTATTCAGTTGCAGCCCAAGAAGAAAAACAAAATCTTTTCTACCGCTTGAATAGCATTTCTGACGCTTGAATAACAATATTTTTTTACCAATGGCGGCCATCTTGAATTTTTTAAAACCTTGAATTATCTGCCTTTGGTACAGTATATCTTTATATTCCATTTTAGAATACTTTTATATGCATTTCATGTCAGTTAGACCACATAGGGTTAAAAAGAGAGCTTAAAAATTGTGTTTTTTGCCAATGGCGGCCATCTTGAAATTTTAAGATCCCTAAAAACTGCTCATTTTAGTTCATTGTATTTTTATGTTCTATATCAAAGTGGTTTCATGTCCATTTAAAGGGAGGTAGACCCCATGGAAACAAGAAAATTGATTAAAATTGAATTAATTTAATATTTTCCAACTTTTTATCTTCGGAGGGGGCGTACGGGGGGGGTTAGAGGTTTCAAAATCAAAAATGGAGGTCATATTCTTGTTTCTCATGATGAGTAGCATCTTTAAGGATGGGTCCCGCATTCCTAACTTCATTTTGACTGAATAACCACCCCCCCTACTTCAATGCCCGAGTTTGTCATGGAAGACGCAGTGAGGTTGTCACCAGGAAAAGTAGTGCAGTGTGAGAGGTCGCGGGGTCACGTGGGGTCATGCGGGGTCATACAGGGTCATGTAGGGTCGTGTGGGGTCGATTTACGCTTCCTCCAAAGCATGCTTTGCCATCCTTTACAGAGGTTTAGTGTATTTGCCGTAATTAGCACATTATCCCCATAAAGGGCCCGGCCCCCACGCCCTCTACTCATCCTTAAGGTAGGGTTTCAGGGTAATTCAGCTGGACATATTTTTAGTGCATTATTTACCACAGATTGGTTCAAAGTATATGTAACACACACCAATCTGACCGGAATTGATGTTTCCTTCAAATAATTGCCATTTTATAAGGCGTTGCTAGGCATGGAATGAAAATGGAACAAAAACATTCTTTTTTAGCTTCCAAATCTTCATAATCTTAGAAGACCTTTGGAATATGCTATAAGCCTCACACGGGGTCTGATTTTAGTACACTTTAGTACTCAGGGCCCGTAGTCTTTCTTAGAAATTACCTACCTATGAGCCCGGGTGGCCAACAGGAGTGGTTGAAGGGAAATCTAATACACCATACCTGTATCATAATAGTCATGTTTTATGTCGTTGAAAAGCTAAAAGAACTTGGTATTCTAAGTTTCTCGCTCTAACTTACTCACCAATCACCTGATCAGGTCCAGGCCTATATATTTCTAAAGCTGCGGTGGCCCATGGCTCAAAATGTTAATGTCTACCCCTGTAGTATACTAGCAAAAACTTGTATATAAGCCGCACCCCGACTATGGGCCGATCGCTTATACGCGAGGTTTTACGGTAGCCATGGCAGAGCTCAACAGGGGACGGTGACTTGCAGTGCGGCATCTGCCGCACAGCTTGCCACAGGAAAGCTACCACTGGCAGTCTTTGCGTAAACTTTTTCATCCCACAGGACATTCGGTTCTGCAAATTTTCAATGTTGAAGGACCGGCTAAATTTTTGGAGGACCGGATAGCCTCATATCTGATAATTACTGTATTTCAAGTATAGAGAAGCCCAAAATGGGACTGGACATCCGGTCCGGTGGCATTTTAGAAGGACATTGCCACTGTCCTGCATGTTTTTGCAAAGACTGCACTGGTAGCTTTTGCTGCAGCAAGTAGTTGCGGCAAGCTGCAGCAAGTTTTTACCCTGTTACACTAGCTGCATCTGCCGCACAGCAACTTCTGCGGCAGATGCAGTGCAGCAGATGCCACTAGTGTAACAGGCCCTTTACTCGCTGCATTGGTACATCATGACGACAAATGACATCTTTTAGCAACATGCGTCCTTAAAGGGATAAGCAACACCAACAATAATGGCAGTGACAGCGGAAACAATAGAAGTGTCAAACCAATACTTAATGTAGCAGCATGATAAAACACAGCATTAGCAGCAACAAGCCCTGTAAGGGCAGCATAGCTTTATGAAGTTACTATGCCTTATTGTTGGCATGATACATGAATGCAGCATTGGCAACGTTCTCACTGGCCTGCCGATGGATACGCTCCTGAAAACTAGATGCAGTGTGGCAAGTCACATATGGACATGGGGCCACATAGTGCATTAATGCATCATACCCTTGGTCATCATGATGCATGAATGCAGCACTGGCGAGTAACTCATAAGTGCTGCATCGCTAAATCATGCAGACTCTTCAGGGTTGGGCTGCACTGGTGCATCATGACGACAAATGTTATCTCTTAGCGACATCCGTCCTTAAACCCGCAGATCTTACTGCACGTCCAGTAACAGTCAGAGTGCAGTCGGGACAGGTACTCAGCTCTATATATAGGGGTGCTGGGGGTTTAAACCCGCAGTTCTTACTGCACGTCCAGTAACAGTCAGAGTGCAGTCGGGACAGGTACTCAGCCCTATATATAGGGGCACTGGGCCTTTAAAGGGTTACTTAACTAATACAGCAGGTTCCACTGTTTTTGCTGCAGCTGCTGAGGTGTGATGTCAGGGACCCCCCCCCCCCCCCCGCCCTCACCCTGCCCACACCCTACTACTGCCCCCTGGTGACAAAGTCCAGAAGAACACATCTTTACCTACTCCGTAGAACCCTGTTAGCACCGCATAGTGCTTTATGGTGCAATGCCCTTTGTCATCATGACGCATGAATGCAGCTCGGACGAGTAACTCGTGAATGTTGCATTCATGCATCATGCTGATTCGTTGGAAGCGCATTTACCCCATAGGGTCGGCCTGATGTTTGAATACAGCACTCACTAGCACTGGATACATGCATCGTGACGACAAAGGGCATTTCCGCATCAAATAAAGCAAAATGCTCCCCTAAAGGGGTTAAAGCCCCTCCTAGCAGCGTCATCTGGTGAGAATTAGTGAAAACACTGATAGCATCCATTAGTCTAAGACGCTGTGTCGGCCATCTTGGACGTCTTTGTCAGAACGCCTGTAATTAGCTGTGATTGGCCGCCGGAGGTTGTCTCTGTGTGGAAGCCTTATTGAGGCTATTGTACTGGCAGTGGGACAAGGACGGGGGGGGGGGGCACTCCCTATATGATCTATAGTAACTATGTGCATACACAAAATCCCGGGAAAGGGGTCCTTTTTGGACCATTTTTGGGCAAAAGAGGTATGTTTTTAGCCCAAGAATATCCAAGCAAAAAATCCAAAAATCCTGTAAAAAGGGGTATATTTTCTTGGATTTTGGTCCAAAATTAGGGTGGTATCCTACCAAAAGGGGTACACTTTTGGCCAATTTATGTGGGTATCCCACTAAAAGGGGTCCAATTTAGACTATCCCATCAAAAGGGGGTCGATTTTGGCCAATTAAGGGTGGTGTCTTACTAAAAGGGGGCTGATTTTTTCACATTTTAGGGGATTATCCCACCAAAAGGGGGGTGCTTTGATGGATTTTTGTCCCGCTAAAAGAGGTCCATATTCAGGGTGTCCATAAGTATAGGAGTGCCCCCCTCTGGTGACAAGGACTCACTCACTGGTACAGGAAGCTAGATTAGATCCAAGCCTCATCAGCTATCATCACATTCAGACAATAGGTATGACCTTCAATAGGTTTTACAGTTTGACCTTCATGTGATATGGCCTGCAATAGGCTTAAAGTATGTCCTTCATAATGTTTGACCTTCATTTAGTGAGCCCTTCAAGAATCATGACCTTTTGAGACCTTCAGAATTGAAACTGTGACCTTAATCTTGTTTGACCTCTATGTAATGTCACCATGACCATGTTTGACCTTGAGGATGTACCCACATCCTGAAATACATTTTTAATGACAATTCAACTTTATTTGGCATTTAAATGACAGGTACACTTAGTCCCTCAGTGAGTTTCTTATTGGGTATCCTTTGTGGGGGTTGCAGTCTTTGCAAAAACATGCCGGACAGTGGCAATGTCCGCTTAAAATGGCTCTGGTCCGGCAGAATGACTGGTGTTGCAGGACCAGATGTCCTCCACATTCCAGGCTTTCCAAAACTGAAAGAATTAAAAAAATTCAAACTAGAACTGACGTTACAAGTTCTAGAGTGCACACTAATATTCTAGGCAAATCAAAACAATTTTTTGTCATTATTTTCTTTTATAAATGCTATTCTATTCTAAATATTATGCAAAACTTTTGGTATCCGGTCCTGCAGAAATCTATCCGATTCTGCAAAAATGGCTAGCTGCAGGACCGCCTGTCCTTCATGCTGAAAAAGTTTTCGCAAAGACAGATGAAGAACTAGAGCTGAGGTGACTGTGGGAAATGTCCTGTTTGACCTTCACGTAAGGTCACCTTGATGATAGATGAAGTACTAGAGTCAATGTCACTCTAGTGCAGGCATTTATCAAAGAAGCTTACCTTGTTTTCTCCACACCAGAATCCATCAGAGGAAATCCACTTCTGACTAATGTCCACTGTCCATTAGCTGCCTGTCCTAGTTAAAAGTACATTTTTAATGACAATTCAACTTTATTTGGCATTTAAATGACAGGTACACTTAGTCCCTCAGTGGGTATCTTATAGGGTATCCTTTGTGGGAGTGTTGTCAAGGTACAGATGATGCAGTCTTTGCAAAAACACGCCGGACAGTGGCAATGTCCGCCTAAAATGGCTCTGGTCCGGCAGAATGACTGGTGTTGCAGGACCAGATGTCCTCCACATTCCAGGCTTTCCAAAACTGAAAGAATTAAAAAAATATTCAAACTAGAACTGATGTTACAAGTTCTAGAGTGCACAGTAATAATCAAAACAATTTTTTGTCATTATTTTCTTTTATAAATGCTATTCTATTCTAAATATTATGCAAAATTTTTGGTATCCGGTCCTGCAGAAATCTATCCGATTCTGCAAAATTGGCTAGCTGCAGGACCTCCTGTCCTTCCTGCTGAAAAAGTTTTCGCAAAGACAGATGAAGAACTAGAGCTGAGGTGACTGTGGGAAAGGTCCTGTTTGACCTTCACGTAAGGTCACCTTGATGATAGATGAAGTACTAGAGTCAATGTCACTCTAGTGCAGGCATTTGTCTAAGAAGCTTACCTTGTTTTCTCCACACCAGAATCCATCAGAGGAAATCCACTTCTGACTAATGTCCACTGTCCATTAGCTGCCTGTCCTAGTTAAAAGACATCCTACCATTAGCGCCCTACTTTAACTCTTTAAGGACGGCATATCGCTAAAAGCTGTCATTTGTCATCGCGATGCACCAATGCAGCTCCAGCAAGTGCTGCATTGGTGAATCATACTGACCCTTTGGGAGTGTCTCAACACCATGAAGTCAGCATGATGCTTGAATGCAGCAGTGGCAAGTTACTCGCCAGGGCTGCATTCATGCATCATGATGACCATTAATGCATTATGCCATCCTTAAAGCATTAATACTCTGTCCTTTTGGTCATAGTGGTAACTGATTCGGCATGATGCACCAATGCATCACCAGAGAGATAGATACTCAGTAGCGCTGCATTGGTGCATCATGATGACACCAAACATCAAACATCATGCCTTCCTGAAGGGATTAAGGTAAGCACGTTGGGAGACGTCAGATACATCTGTCGGTGAGAGTTGTTAGTCCATGTCTAATTAAAACCTCGCTACAGTCCGAGCCCTGTGTCTGTCCCCGAGGCCCGGATGTCACATGACCTGGTCTCATCTCCCAGAGTTCCCTGTGGTGCTTCCTGTGAGTGGTGTGGAGATGACAGGGGGGCGTCTACTGACCCGCTCCGGGAGCCTTTCATCCAGTCTGCCTGCCGGGCTGGGGGGGAGGGGGCATAGTGTAGTGGCCGGATAGTGTGTGTGTCTGGGGGGGTAGTGTGTGGGAGGGGGGGAGTGCCTCAATAGGACTACTGGTCAGGCAGTCTATACGAAAACCTGCCGGACACCGGCTATAGCCGGCAAAAAGGCTGCCGGTCCGGCAGAAAGAGAGCTACTGCAGGCGCGAATGGCTGGCTGTATTCTAGAGATTTTTACGTATATGCCATTTTTTACGGCTTGTAAATCGGACCATTATTAAGGTTTCTACAGCATAAAACTGAAAATGTGAACATTTTCTATAATGTTCTTTAGTAAGTATGGTTAATATAATTATATAATTAATTTATATTCATGTATTTGTTAGTCACACTTCAGAAATGTTCAAAAACTTTATCGATAACTTTGCTAAAACGTCCCCCTTTCTTGCTGCATTGGTCTATAGGCTTTACTTCTAGATTTTACTTTTAGGCCGCATAGCACTTTAATGCTTTCATGTCCCTCTGGCAGGTCTACACAGGGGGGTCCAAAGTCGCCAACATTAAGGGGTCCAGGTCACCAAGTCGTTTTTTATACTTTGTTTGTTTGTTTGTTTGTGTAGTTTAACGTCCCACTGACTATGCAGGTGAGACTTACTCAAGTTTCAGTTTTTCAGAAGTAAGAAGGTAGGCCGAAGGCCTACCTCGGATGATCGTATCCAAGATGAACGAATCTATGAGATGAGGCAAAGGATAGAAATCCCACTCCTACATATTTACCGAAGCAAGGGTTCTTTAACCTCCGACACCACATAGACATGGTGTGAGAGGGACAGGCCTTTGTTATGCTGTAAGTCTACCACAGCATGGGAAAGAAAAGCCATAGGTATAGTCGGGAAGCAATGAAAATTCCAAGCTGATACAACTGTATGCCATCAGTCTGGAGTGATACAATTTTAACTATAGCCAAGTCGGTACAGGTCGCCGGAGTCTGAGACGGCCTTACAGCCGCCACTCGGGTGTTATAGACATGCGCGTCTGGTGGGGACCATCTGCAGACTCATGACTCTGCCTCCCATTTGTCAATGCATGCCTTAGGTTTGTTAAGTGCAGTATACGGCACCGAAGTCTCTCGCGTTTGCAGCAAAATGCCCGGGCCATAATTGAAATTTAAAAAATGTCCGCGTCAAACTAAAAATACCTGCAGGTATGGTAGCCTAAAAAGGCCCCATATCTGATATTTTAAGGCTCAATTCCCCTTATTAGTGGAGATATATGTACAACAAACCTTTTGCCCATCCTTTAAGCCTGCGAGCGATAATGGGGGACCACAAATTCTTTTTTTTTCTCGGGCGTTCTCGCGACCTATTTAGGCGCCCTTTGGTGCTTTAATTCACTATGGCCTTTGTAGTCAGCAGAATACCTTGTCTGTAGTCGTGAGATGTACAACATAGTTTAGCCGAAGTCCGATTACATATTGAAGACCGGCCAATATGATGAATGCAGAGGCTATGGCTGTTATATCACCGCCTTATATCTTTACTGAATAGTTTATAGTAAATATGGTACAGGTGAGTCACTGTATAAGTGTTATAAGCCAATGAAAGGGTAATTACCCAAGGTGCCAGCAGAGGACAATTACCATTGTCCAAAGCTTTTAACACTAATGAATGCAAGGTAAGGTACTTACAAGGACTAATAACATATATCTAGCCATGGCCAAAGTGTGCACAAACGCCGCCAGACTAACTGGTGCCAAAATATCATTTAGCTGTAAAACCAACTTTGCAGCAGCTAAAGTATGATATGAGATGCACAAGCACTCGTAATATAAGCTCACAATAATATCTATGCAAGAAAGTATAATATGTGATAGTAAAACGCCGGTAGCACAACCGGGGATTCGGACTATAAATGTCTCACCTCTCATCTAACTCAAAGACAACCTCATGTCTGAATATCATGTAATTTGTGATGTCATGTTAACAAACAAACTTCAAACTTCAAACTTCATACCCATAACAGATGTATAACTGGCCCTAAACCATGTGATTGGTTTGTATGTGTTTTACAGACAGGCTGTCTTCAGTTCTCCCAGAAAACTGTGTTATAAGACCAAAAAAACATAAAAGGTATGTTTCAGGTAACATGGGAAGAAAGACTAGGGTCGGTAGGATGGATATTTATTTTATTTTGTTTTATTTTTTTAAACATGAAAGTACTAGCCATCCTCCGTGGAAATCCTACAAATGACCCAAAAAGTGTAAAAATATGACATGTTCTTCAAAATTGCACCAAAAAAACCGTAGGGTTAACCTTGTTTTGCTAGGGTCGGTCGGGTAACCTGAAACAAACCTTTTTTTTAATTTGGCCCAAGGAAATTCACAAGACAATTCATGTTCAGATAGTCTACATTAGATGTTCAACCACTGTTCAACCACTGTACATTAGGCCAAAAAAAAAAAAAGGTTCGTTTCAGGTCACCCGACCAACCCTATGTAAACAGGGCCGACCCTACGTTTTTTTATGCATTTTTGAAGAAGATTTTTACACTTTTTGGGGGTAAATTTTAGGTTTTCAAAAGTTTCGAAAAAGATCTTCCCATTTTCATACTTTTTTGGGTCAATTTTAGGGTTATGTAAAAAAAAAAAAGTAAAAAAATTAAAAAATCTGACCTACCGACCCTAGAGTTTCATCCCATGTTACCTGAAACAAAACTTTTTTTTTATTTGGCCTTAGATTGCCATATCTAGATGGTCCGAGGCTGCTCTGGGTGAGTGAGGGTTTCAGTCTCCGGTTATAGTAGGCTCTGTAAGATGCTAAGGGCGCATTTATTGCACATCGCTTAAACCAAGATGGCCGCCCAGAATACGCAAGTAGCGCTTAATGCTGCCCCAAAGGGAGGCTCAGGATAAATGGTGGATGAAGTCAGTCAGCAGGGATAAATGTGGAGAATGGTGGATGGTTCATGGTACTTAACCCTTTAACCCTTTAAGGGCGGGCCCTTTGAAGCATAGTAACGCGCGGGCTTTTTGGCTCAAAACAGGTTACATTTTTTTGCCCCCCCCCCAAGAGGGGTCCAAATTTTTTTGCCTCCCCCCTGGTCAAGGGGTCCAAATTTGTTTGCCCCCCCCCCCCAAACCCACCCCCCCTGTTGATAATAAATGATCACTCCCTAATGCCAGGAGATACCAGCATATGCTAGTACTGTATACCTTATGTCAGACCTCAATTCCTGGGATCAATTTAAACATGAACTTCACTCCCTGAAATCTAGTATATTGCACATTAACATCAGCTATACTGAATCTAGCTCATCCTGGCGAGGCCCCTGTGAGGTTGTTATGTACTATATTAATGGTATCTATTAGACTATCAATTAAACTAGGCCCTTTGTTCCAGGTGTGAGGGGAGGGGATTAGTATGATAAGATGAGGTGTAGCCCCCGACTACCTGAAGTACCAGGATATGCTAGCCTCTTATAGCCTACCCTGTAGGCTTTCAGAGCTATCAATATCAGTATAACTTATAATGAGGCGGACAAAGGGATTCCTTAAAGCCGCTAGAGGAGGTTACCCACAAGGTGCAGTCTTCTGTGAAAACTTTTTCATCCCACATGACATTGGGTCCTGCAAATTCTCAATGTTGCAGGACCGGCTACATCTTTGAAGGACAGGATAGCCACATATCTGACTATTTATCCATTTTAAGTATAAAATACTATCATCTTAGGATCACTTAGGATCACTCGGTAGGAATATGGTGAAATCATAGTTATTCTTATCCTATACCCGCCGGCCACCTTAAAATGCTATGCAGACCTTCAATGGGTTAAGCCTTGTACCCAACTTAACCCACAGAGAATCATCCGGTAAATGTCAGCTGCGTCTGTCGAGGTTGTCAGAGTTTCCGGGTCTAATTAAAGCCGGTTTCAGCTCGGTGTAGTTTGACGTTTATCCCCGAGGCCCGGATGTCACATGACCTGGTCTCATCTCCCAGAGTTCCCTGTGGTGCCTCCTGTGGGTGGTGTGGAGATGACAGGGGGGCGTCTACTGACCCGCTCCGGGAGCCTTTCATCCCGACCCACCTGAAGGTTTGTGTGTGTGTGGGGGGGGGGGGGGGGGTAGGGGAGGGGGGGAAGTTGAGGGGGTGGGGGGGGGGAGAGTGAGGGGGAGGGAAGGAGGGAGGAATTGCTGTGAGGGTTACACCTACACCAACCACAGGCTCTCTGAAGCCAGGTTCCTTTTGAAACGGATGTTTACATTTTCGGGAGGCCCTCGTTAAGGTGGCCTTGAAACTTTTTCAGCAAGGGCCCTTTTGAACCAAGGTCTCCTGAGCCAGGGCCTTTTGAACCAGGGCCCTTTTGAAATAGGGCCTTTTTGAACGAGGGTCTTTTTGAAACAGGGCCTTTCTGAACAAGGGCCCTTTTGAAACAGGGATTTCCACCTTGCCTTGGTGGAGTCAGATAGGAAGGAAGCATTACCACTATATATGGGCGTCTAGCAGGTTGAATTATCAACCAATGAGATAACTCCCTGGCCTTCACTGCAGAATTCTTAGGGGGCATTATGTAACACCTTGTACCCATTGTGATTGCTGTATCAGTGCTTACCTCGCCGGTACAAGCTTAAGTAATGGTGCCCCCTACTAAGGAACCTGCAACCTCGGTATAGTCCTGGTGGAGTCAGATAGGGGGGAGAGTGGTTAGTTACTAAAGCTCTGTGGTGGTCGGTGTGGCTCGATAACACTCAGGGAGCCTGGGGCACGGACTGCCACGTCTGGTAGAAGCCATCTAACCCATTAACCATTTAACGACGGCATGTCACTAGAATTTGACATAGGTCGGCAAGTAACTCGCCTGGGCTGCATTGGTGCATCATGCCGACTCTTTATGAGTGTCTCAACCCCATATCGTCATCATGATGCATTAATGCAGCCTGGCGAGTAACTCGCCAGTGCTGCATTCAAGCATCATGCCAAGTCGTAGGGACCGATACACTCCCGAAGGCTTGACACCAATGCAGCCCCGGCGAGTCACACGCCGGGGCTGAATTGGTGCATCATGATGGCAAATGTCATCTTTTAGCAACATCCATCCTTAAAGGATTAAAGAACTATGCGGCCCTTAAAGGGGTAAGAAGCAGTAATGGCTGGCTGTAAGATGCTATAGGGTGCATATATCCCACATAGCTCAGGCCGAGACGGCTGCCCAGAATACGAGAGTGGTGATCGATGCTGACCACAGGGGGGCTTACGGCTAATGGGGGATAGAACCAGTGACTGGAGAAAAGTGGATAAACTCTTTAAGGATGGTATTGTGCCTTAATGCATCATGCCCGTCGTCGTCATGATGCATGAACGCAGCCCTGGAGTAACTCGCAAGGGCTGCGTTCAAGCATCATGCTGACCCTACGCGGCGAGTAACTTGCCGGGGCTGCATTGGTGCATCATGACGACAAATGTCATCCTTAAGTGACATGCGTCTTTAAAGGGTTGAATACTGGATAATTTGTATATAAGAGACCCACTCGTGTAAGCAGCCATCTTGTCCCCCATATACACAGACAGGGCCCTCACAGTAACACTGTGACTGTATTCGCCTGCCGCCTGATAATAGTGTCTCAGAATTTGGAGAGAGACAAACCCTAACCCCCGGGGGGGGCACTTGAATTTTTTTTGACAGGGGTGTGCGGCTGGACCTCTGACAACCCTTACCCTTGTTAGGGCGATTTTGATGCCAAAAAGTTACCCTTGTTAGGGCATTTTCGGTCAAAAGTGCCTATGTTTCGGTAAAAAAGCGATAAAAGGCAGATTTTGATGCCAAAAAGTTACCCTTGTTAGGGCATTTTCGACCAAAAGTGCCTAGGTTTCGGGAAAAAATAATAGAATAACCCATGTTTGTGTAAATTTGCTGAAAAAATTACCCTCTTGCGAGGAATTTTGTTGAAAACTGCGACATTTTTTGTGAAAACGGGCAAATCTTGGCGAAAATCCGGACATTTTTGTGAAAAGTAGACCCTTGTTAGGGCGATTTTCATGAAAGTGGACCCTTGTTAGGGCGATTTTTCTTTGAAAAGTGGACCCTTGTTAGGGCGATTTTGTAGAAAAAGTACCCTTCCCAGCCGCACACATGTGTATACAAAATATACAAAGTGCCCCCCCCGGGCCCTAACCCTAACCCCAACGCTAACTGTAGTCTCTTAGAAAATGCCATGGCCCAGTCTTTATTGCAATCTGTGGTCAAAGATGGTGTTCATGTGACAGGATTCTTTAATCTCCAGGTTCTGACTATGATTCCAGAGGTGATAAATCCTTGTAAGAGAAAGGAATATGTCTCTAGAGAAGAAAGACATGTCTCTGGGTTTTTATTAGAAGCTGTTTTCAGCTGAAAATTTGTTCTTGGAAAAGGAGATCATGTGCTAATGGGGTGCTATTATAATTGTTTGGTTGAAGATGCTTTCTTAAAACAGGGGGGCAGTGTCTCTGGAGACTACAGACATGTCTCTGGCCTTTTAATAAAAGGATTTTTTTAGCTGTAAATTTCTTCTTATAAAAGGAGATCATGTCATTGTGCTTATAGCCTGACCCAGGACATATCCCTCAAACTGAGACTGCATATTTTAATGCATTGCTCACAAAAGTGGGGGTCTCAATGGGGGGGTTCCCATGTCACATGTTGATTTAAGAAATGCCCATGTCGCCATGTCGATTTTAAGAAATGGCCATGTCCCATGTCACTATCACTGAGATTTCTCATGTCCCATGTCACTAAGGCTCAAAATGCCCATGTCGCCATATCGATTTTAGGGGTTTACCCCTATAAAAGTAGAACAGGATATTAATGTACCATAAATTCCTGCGTATTACCCGCATCTCGCGTATAACCCGCACCCCCAACTCAGGGGAATCCTATAACCCATTTTTGAATTTGAAAATTTGAATTTTAGTACTGTTCTATGGTATTAAAAACCCTCGTTATACCCGCACCCCATATAGGCATGTTTGGTATCAAATGAAAGCTGAGTTTGGTTCGCGTACAACCCTCGGGTAGTACGCGGGAATTTACGGACTATTATGTACATGTACTGTGGTTGTTATATGGGTTTACTTACAGTTTGTTTTATTCCCTTTTCAGGTGAGTACCTCTAACGCCTGATCCACATGCTGAACAAGATAAGTATCAAATATAGATCAAGGTGGGACATCGGGTAAGTGTGCAACATTGAAACTCTCATCTGAGCTCCAGCTTAAAAGGTGAATCCACTGACGCAAATCCGTCAGATCAGATCAACGTTCACAATGTTAAACCTATGGACAAATCTTGTCGGATCCGACAGATTCACGTCAGTGGATTCAACCCTTTACAGAAATCTGGTCCTTGATCATGTTAAAAGGTGAATCCACTGACTCAAATCCGTCAGATCAGATGAACGTTCACAATGTTTAACCTATGGACGAATCTTGTCCGATCCGACGGATTCACATCATTGGATTCAGCCTTATAGCAGTGCAGTCGGGTCATGGACCCATTGTATGACATGTTATTACCCTTACAGCTCTAAAGTTAAGTTTTGCCAATGTATGGTGTCTTGTAAGGGCAGCCATCTTGTCCCCCATTTAGGACACTTCAGGCTTGCCCTGCGTAGGCGGCCATCTTGTCGCCTATATAGGGCCCTTCCGGCTTGCCCTGTGTGGGCGGCCATCTTGTCCCCCACATAGGACACTTCAGGCTTGCCCTGTGTAGGCGGCCATCTTGTCCCTCTATAGGACACTTCAGGCTTGCCCTGTGTAGGCGGCCATCTTGTCCCTCTATAGGACACTTCAGGCTTGCCCTGTGTAGGCGGCCATCTTGTCCCCCGTATAGCACATTTCAGGCTTGCCCTGCGTAGGCGGCCATCTTGTCCCCCATATAGGACACTTCAGGCTTGCCCTGCGTAGGCAGCCATCTTGTCCCCCATATAGGACACTTCTGGCTTTCCCTGTTTAGGCGGCCATCTTGTCCTTCATATAGGGCGCTTCAGACTTGCCCTGCGTAGGGGGCCATCTTGTCCCTCATATAGGACACTTCAGGCTTGCCCTGTGTAGGCGGCCATCTTGTCCCTCATATAGGACACTTCAGGCTTGCCCGCATAGGCGGCCATCTTGTCCCCCGTATAGCACATTTCAGGCTTGCCCTGCGTAGGCGGCCATCTTGTCCCCCATATAGCACACGTTAGGCTTGTCCTCCGTAGGTGGCCATCTTGTCCCTCTATGGGACACCTCAGACTTGCCCTGCGTAGGCAGCCATCTTGTCGCCTATTCTCCGATTCGGGTAAAGCCTTCCTGTCACGTTGACGTCATAGAGCCGCCATTTTATTGGGGGACGTAGCCCCCAAATATGATGAAGATCATGTAAATAGAAGTCTAAATCAGTAATTACTCTCAGATGAATCGAGAAATGTGTATTCATCTCCATATATCGGCCAGTTATGAGGACAAATTCTGCTTTATTTAGATGCAATCAGCAATTTTTAGTAGGCCCTTGTATCAAAACAATGTTATCTGTCCCCCAACAAAATGGCCGCCGATTCTGCGCACAGTGCCCCCTACAGCCTTAGGGACTCAGAGAATATAGGGCACTTACGGCTTGCCCTGTGTAGGCAGCCATTTTGTCCCCCATATAGGACATTTCAGGCTTGCCCTGCATAGGCGGCCATCTTGTATCAATATTATCCCCTATACTAGTGGAAGCCGGGTAACAGCAGAATAAATCCAGGTACCATTTTGGTATCAGCCACTGCGCCCCTGGCTGAAAACGAGGACATTGCTGCATTCAGAAAATGTGGTACGAGGGTCAGTTTTCAATTAAACCAGTTAAAAGGCAAATAATTTTTCAAACAACCTCCACAAAAAGCTTTGTTCCAGCTTGTCCCCTCTCAAGGGTAAATAAAAAGAATGAGTGCTCAGTTACAAATGAGACGTCACAGGACGTCAACGAGACAAGATGTGAGCGTGATTTGCTGATTTAAAACACATTTCCCTGACCGCAGTGTCAACTCTGGGAATTCTGCAGTGTCTACGCTCGCTAAGGCCATTGCCGGGATTTCTGTGAATACAATAGCTCCAGCTTCAGACGAAACTTTTTTTTTGACATTTCACACCCGCTGTATTATTAAAGTAAAAGAAGACAACACGTGATAATTCTTAACATTCAGTAAAAAGCTTTAAAAGCTTTAAAAATACAGTGTAATGGTTTTAGTAAACCTTATTTTCCCAAATGGCCGATATGGGAACTGTACAAGCGGCCAATATAGATCTATGCATGCTATGCCAGAGTTCCCACCGGGTCATCGTCCTCAGTCTGGTCATCCGATAGGGGCCTTCTCATCCATAGGGCCATCTTTAGAGTTGTCTTAAGGCAACAAAATGGCTCTGGAGGGGGGGGGGGGCGTAAAAATTTAAGCCCCTTTTTAGCAAAAAAGCCAGCGCGTTACTATAGTTCAAAGGGGGGGGACGAAAATCTAAACAACCAAGGGCATGATGCATTATTGAACTATATAAAAGACAACCAAGGGCATGATGCATTATAGCACTGTAAAAAAGACAACCAAGGGCATGATGCATTATAGAACTATAAAAAGGACAACCAAGGGCATGATGCATTATTGCACTATAAAAAAGACAACCAAGGGCATGATGCATTATTGCACTATAAAAAAGACAACCAAGGGCATGATGCATTATTGCACTATAAAAAGACAACCAGGGGCATGATACATTATTGAACTATAAAAAAGACAACCAAGGACATGATACATTATTGAACTTTAAAAAAGACAACCAAGGGTATGATGCATTATTGCACTATAAAAAAGACAACCAAGGGCATGATGCATTATTGAAGTATAAAAAAGTCAACCAAGGGCATGATGCATTATTGCACTATAAAAAGACAACCAAGGGCATGATGCATTATTGCACTATAAAAAGACAACCAAGGGCATGATGCATTATAGCACTAAGTGGGCTCTTATAGAGTTAAAAGTGGTCCTTATAAACCCCTTAACCCTTTAAGGACTGCACGATACCTTAATGTATCATGCACTTGGTCGTCATGATGCATGAATGCAGCCCTGGCGAGTAACTCGCCAGTGCTACATTCAAGCATCATGCCGACCCTACAGGGTTGAAACACGCCCGAAGGGTCGGCATGATGCACTAATGCAGCACCGGCGAGTTACTCACTGGGGGCTGCATTGGTGCATCATGACGACAAATGTCATCTTTTAGGGACATGCGTCCTTAAAGGGTTAACCCGGGACTCGCATCTTGTTCCATCATCAAAGGGAGGTGTGGGAAGAGCACAGGGCTCATGTGGTGAAGCTTGTGTGGTCAGCCGCTTAAATGTGGCTTCTCATTTTACCGTTGAGGGGTTTCACTAACCATGGTCCCCGATCCTGCCTTACGTGCAGCATGTGGTGGCGGGCTGTGCCCACAGCCCGCCGGGGCATTGCTCCCTCTGAAGGATCATATCAACACTACTCACCTGTACACAGGTGGCCCCACCAGTCCCTCACTCTCACCTCCTACCTGTCCGCCCACAACACCGTCCATTCCGCCATTCCTCCTACACCACTCCACATCCTACCAAGTTTCTCCGCACCGCAAGGAGTTTACTGGATACCAATCAACCACCAGACTGTCTACAGATAAGTAGTACATCAGACTGTTGAACACTGAACTATTTATTTTGTTGGATGTCTATTCTGTGGGGGTGATTTAAAGGGATTATATTCCGGTCATTTCCCCCAACATGCCGCCCAAAAAGAAGGAGCCGGCCCGTCCAAAAACCAGGGCAGGTTCCAGACTTAAGGCTAAGTCTAAGAAGGGCGAGTCAGGGAAGGCTGGGAAGAAGGTGGACACCCCACCCAAGGAGGGAATCGGGAAAAAGAAATACGTCAAGGCAGTATCCCCGGGTACCAAGGTGGCTAGAATGGAGATGGACTTGTATGCAGTCACCTCCAAGGTCAAGAACATGAGTAGTAAGATCGACACCATCGCCCAGTTCATTCAGTCACAATCATCCAATGTGGAGGGGGACTCCGAGGGGGACACCTCCTTTACCTCCGACTACTCCCCCTCCCCCAAAAAGGCCCCCCGCAGAAAGAAGCATAGCAGGTCTCCTAAGCAACACCCCTACAAGACGAAGAGAGTCAAGTCACAGGTTGTTAAACCCCGCGCCCCCCGCAGCCCGGCCTCCCCCGGGCAGCGCAGTAGGTCGAGGGACAGGAGGCGTCGAGACCGTAGGCCCCGGCACGGCGCCCACTCCAGGTCCTGCAACCGCTCCCCACATAGGTCGAGTAGGCGCAGTAGGCCCACCCACAGGTCGCGGTCAAGGGATAGCTATGCAGACAGGTACCTCAGGCAGGAGGATTATCAAGAGCAGTACCATGATGGTAGGTCCTCCCCAGTAGACCCCCTTCACGGCAAGAAGCCCATATGTAAGCCATACATGTTTGTCAGGAGGGAGGGCCTACACACCCCTAAACAGAAGTTAGATATACGTCATAAGATCAGCGAGTACATCCATGGGGCGATTACCCTTGCCCTGGATGGAAAGGCATGTAGGGGGGAGGACAGAGACTATATTTTGGCTCACATAGCAGAGGTAGCAAGGGATCTCACACGTAGAAAATGGCCGGACGTCAGGCGTTGGACGCAGGCTATATGGGACAAGGTGGAATCTGAGGACATCGACTGGTGGGACTCCCAGGCCATCCAGAACGAGAAGACAAACCAGGCCCTCCTACTCCCCCACCCCCAGGGCGGAGGAGGCGGTAGCCTACTAGGTACAGAGGGCGGGGATCCCTACAACGCCCAGGGCGTGTACTGCAGGGATTATAATGCAGATAAGGGGTGTAGGTTTAGCTCCCACCACACCCACAACAACACTAACTTCCTGCATTTCTGTGCGCATTGCTGGCGCACTAACAACAAACGGGCCAGCCACACGTACATGGCCTGTCAGAACAAGTCACGCCCCAATACACACACTGACACTCGCTACACGCAGCAGCCCCCGGGCTGGACACAGCAACAACAACAGCCCTCCGCACAGCATATCCAGTCAGCGTATCCAAAAAACGGGTAGGAGGCGCCCCCCACCCTCCCACACCCGGGGAGGCGCCTCCATCTGGCCCGGTAGAGCCGGGATCCCACACAGATCCCAGTATTTTCGATAATATTGCTTGTTTTGTCGACTGCAAAGCGTCAAAAGTCGCCATTCCGGAAGGAAGCCGCAGTGAAACCCCCCGCGCATGCGCCACGACCCGCACTGAAGCTGGTTCTCGGTCGGCAGTCCCGCCCGCCTCGTGTACACAGCGGCAGGTCGGAGACCAGCGAATCAGTGTAAACAAAGATGGCGGCCCCCATGAAACTTGTGCAGCGTCGGGAAATACAGTTGAATTGGTGAATTTTATCGAAGACCCCGCCAGTGGCGCACTAGACGCCAGTTTGTGTAAAATATATTCCGCAGTAAAAGCCACAGGTCTCCCTAACGCGCTCAAGGCACGGATCCCCCTGCCCACCACGCTCAACATCACCGGGTGGGAATGCCTCCTCCCCCCCGGCCCCGACAATGAGCAGCTTCTGTCATACGTTAAGTATGGCCTCCCTATGGGCTACATGGGGCCGGTCAGTGACATTCAGGAAATACGCAACCATTCCAGCGCCACTGACTACCCACAGCAAATGGGCGAATTCATCAAGTCTGAAGTGGCACTTGGGGCCATTCAGGGCCCGTTCTCCGCCCCTCCCTTCATCCCCTGGGCCCATGTTTCCCCCCTCATGACCAGGGAGAAGGCCACCAAGGAGGAGAGACGTGTTATTACCGACTTGACGTTCCCACAGTCACACTCGGTTAACGCGTACATCTACAAAAATTGCGTATTGGGTATGGAACGAGAACACTCCCTCCCCACGGTCAGGCAGTTTGTCAATGTCCTCCAGGGCATGGGTCCCACCCCCTGGATGGCCTCATTAGACATTGCAAGAGCTTATAAGAATTTCTTCAGTTGCCCTATGTCATGGCCGCTGCTGTGTGTCGCATGGGAGGATAAATATTACTGCGACCTCACCATGCCGTTTGGGGCCCGAGCAAGCTCGGCACACATGCAGAGAGTGGCCAACGCGATTGTGGACATTCTGGCACGCCGGGGCGTCACACCTGTCATGTATCTGGACGATCTCATCCTCGTGGCCGACTCTAAAGAGAAGGCAACCACCCACTACCACATGGCCAAGTCCATCATCGCCGAGCTAGGCCTCCCCGAGGCTGACAAGAAGGCCCAACCTCCAGCCACAAATATAAAATGGTTGGGGGTGCTCATAGACTCAATAGACATGACCCTGTCAGTCCCAGCCGACAAGCTCCGAGAAGTCCAGGTCAAGGTCCAGAAGGCCATCAAAAAGAGGTCCATGACAGTCAAGCAGCTACAGAGTCTGGTGGGAAGCTTACTCCACGTGGCTAAATGTATCCCGCCGGCCCGCCTCTTCGTGGGGCGGCTTCTGGATGCCCTTAGGGAAAATAAAGGGAAATACATTAATGTCACCAGCGAGATGAAGAAAGACATGCATTGGTTTGCCCAGTTTGCTGAAGACTGGAACGGGACTGCCATCATCCCTGTCTCTGAATTCTCCACCGAGATCTACGTCGATGCTAGCGGCACGGGGATAGGCGCCCATGACGGCACACACGCATATGCCGCGAGGGTCGCCCCGGATGCTGACCCCGTCGATAACATAGCCTAACTCGAGGCAGTGAACATTGTAATCGCCCTTCACACGTTCATAAAAGAGGCCAACAGGGGGACGTGTGTGCGGATCCACTGCGATAACCAAGCAACTGTCTCTGTCCTCACCTCAGGCCGGGGCAGGGATAAAACCCTCATGGATGTCGCTTGAGCCGCCTGGATGGTGGAGGCCATGTTTAACCTCCAGCTAGTGTACGTCCACATCCCTGGAAAGCTCAACGTGCTGGCTGATAGGCTGAGCCGAGCCCACAACTCCGCCAGTGCTGCCAGGGAGGCTGAGGCCGGTCTCATTGAAATGGGTATTCGTAGAACCATCCCCTGTCTATATGCCCTAGATAATGTGTCACCTGTCATTCGTTCCAGACAAGGAGTACCGTTTACTACAACAACGTGCGGCTGCCAGACAACGCTCCGCCCGCCCCCCAGCGACCAACAAAGGCCGCCATTCCACTGTCAGACAGTTCCTCCGGTTCACCAAGTCCATGAGCATCGACCCCCAGCACCCGACCCATCAGGATATATGCGGATGGATAGAGGTCAGGGTGGACGCGGGGGACATGCCCCTGACAATAAAGAACAAGGTGTCCCATATAAGGACCCACGCCCTACTGGTCGGAGCACCCCTCACCCCGTTCCACCACCACAGGGTCGACAGGGCGATCGACGCCCTAATGAGGGACAAGTCATACAAGCACCGGGCGACCCCGGCAATCCCAATGAGACATCTGAGGAGGGTGGTGTGCGCCATCCCACGTTCGCCCTCTGGAAGGGCAACCAAGGCGGCCACCCTCATGATGTTCCATGGCGCCCTGCGCCAGTCGGAGGTCGTCCCCCCGTCGGTCAAGGGGATGGACCCCCTCCGTCACCCCACCCGGCAGGACATAAAGATCTCCACCAAAGGAATGAGACTCACTGTAAAGTGGGCAAAGAACCTCCAGCAGTACACCAAGTCGAAGACAGTATACATGGCCCGGGTGCGGTCAACAACATACTGCCCCGTGGCCGCCCTGGAGGCCCACATCAAGGACTCCCCCACCATGTCAAACAGACAGCCCCTCTTTACATTCCCCCACACAGAGCGCCCAATCCCAGTGACATACATCATAAAGGTCTGGAAAAAGGCCATCGAGAGGTGCGGCCTTTCCTCCAGGGCAGACACCCTCCACGCCCTGAGGAGGGCAGCGGCCACCCAGGCCCACCTCCACGGGTGCAGCGAGCTGGACATTCAGGCCTTCGGTGGGTGGGCAAGTAATGCCCACCGAGTATACGTCAAGAAGACAAGATGTGTGGGGGTCAACAGGGTCATCTCCAGAGCCCTCCAACAATGACCCTCTCATACACATGGTCATACATACGACCCTACCCTCATAACTCTGTATAACTTCATCCTCCCAACCCACCCTTCATTCATATAATACATTATTCCTTGGCAGTTTGGGTCTTTATATTTCAACAGGTTAAATATAATCAAATAATGTATATCATGTCATACAACCTACTATTCATTCAGGTTACTCAATACTATAAAATCTAATAAATTTTATAAACCCAAATTCACTGCCTTCCTTTTCCTTCAGGGGGCTGAGTAATGGTGGTGGCGGGCTGTGCCCACAGCCCGCCGGGGCATTGCTCCCTCTGAAGGATCATATCAACACTACTCACCTGTACACAGGTGTCCCCACCAGTCCCTCACTCTCACCTCCTACCTGTCCGCCCACAACACCGTCCATTCCGCCATTCCTCCTACACCACTCCACATCCTACCAAGTTCCCGCCCACCCACACCTCATAGTCATGTATTTTAATACGTTATTTTATAATAGGAACATTTATATTTCAACAGGTTAAATATAATCAAATAATGTATATCATGTCATACAACCTACTATTCATTCAGGTTACTCAATACTATAAAATCTAATAAATTTTATAAACCCAAATTCACTGCCTTCCTTTTCCTTCGGGGGGCTGAGTAATGCTATATATACCTTAGGCCAAATTTAAAAAAAAGGTTTGTTTCAGGTCACCTGGCTGACCCTAGAAAAACAGGGCTGACCCTACGTTTTTTTAAAGAAAAATTCATATTTTCATACTTTTTGGGTTTACACGGAAGATGGCTAGTACTTTCATGTTAAAAAATTAAAATTAGATAAAAATCCGACTCACTGACCCTAGGCTTGTTCCCATGTTACCTGAAACATACCGTTTATTTTTTTTGGCCTTGTGTCAGACTTGCTGGCCCCTGACTGTGAGGTCCTTATATGGACACAATTTCTGGTATCAGTTAAAACTTTAATATCAGTCCCTGCAAATCTACTAAATTTCACATTAACACAATATACTAACTACCCTATCCTCTTCTAGTTATAACATTAACCAGAACTTTTACAGAACCTTCGGGGTTAATTTAAGATTCAGGCTGGCACCCTGCCGTGGGATGGGTGACCTCCTCCAGGCCTCTAATATCTGATGCCCATACCGTATGCAGTCTTTGCGAAAACATGCAGGACAGTGGCAATGTCCTGCTAAAATGCCACCGGTCCTGCAGATTCACAAGTGTAGCAGGACCGAATGTCCAGTCACATGTTGGGCTTTTCCGAACTAAGTGAATTTAGTAGGGTTTCTAAAGCTGAAATATGTTTGTCAATATACTGTGTAAAACTATGTATCTATCCTGATTTGGCCTTAAATGATTACAAATATTGGGTATTTTAAGTGGAAAACACTATTTCATATTTAAAATGCATAAATCACCAGATATGTGGCTATTCGGTCCTTCAAAAATGTTGCCGGTCCTGCAACTTTGAAAATCTGCAGGACCGAATGTCCTGTAGGATGGAAAAGTTTTCACAAAGACTGCATACCCTGCTGTGATGTCATTAAGAAATCTCTTTGTCGGCCTCGCCAGCTAATCTGACATACCACAGGCACCAAGGAGAATGGTGCTGCACATTAGGCCAAAAATAAAAGGTTTGTTTCAGGTCACCCGACCGACCCTAACAAAACAGGGCCGACCCTACGTTTTTTATGCAATTTTGAAGAAATTTCTGTATGTTTTCCCCTTTTTTTTTTGTCATTTTAGGGTCTTCGTAGAGTCTGGCCTGTACTTTCATGTTTAGATATAAAAAAAAAAAAAATCCGACTTCCGACCCTACATTTACATTTTCTGCCAATGTTACCTGAAACAAACCTCTTTTTTTTGGCCTTACCGGTAGTTAATGTGCTTGAAGAGCCCCAGTGTGGCTTCTCTCATGGTCTACCCGATATAAAGTCATATATAAAAGCCTGCACTGGGCTTCATCCCATGCAGGTATAAAAGTAGGTATACAATAGCTCACAGTTCAGCAGACAAAGAGACCTACTAAGAACCAAGAACTATTTTGGTTGAAAGGCGCACAAGCGTAAAAGTGTAAGTGCCGGAGTACAGAGGCATTGAAATGAGTTCCAAAAATCCAAATAAAATCTTGGAATATTAAGCGCAGCGCCTGTCTTGTATCAGCGTCATGGGTAACAGTCCGGGCAAATTAACTAGCATGTTGCTAAAAGATGACATTTGTCGTCATGATGCACCAATGCAACCATGGGGAGTAACTCGGCGGTGCTGCATTGTTGCATCATGTCTACCCTATGGGGAGTGTCTCAACCTGGTAGAATGATGTATGCATGCAGCACTGGTGAGTTACTCGCCAGGGTTGCATTCATGCATCATGACGACCAAGGACATGATGCATTAATGCATTATGCTGTCATTAAAGAGTTAATGAACCTTGTAAGGATGCTTGGAAACAGCCCCGGCAAATTTAAGCGTGCCCCGCTGCATTCTTGTGATGGTAAAGGTGTTAGCAGTGTAGCAGTCTCTATGTGACCAGCATGTGAGTGTCATCTTAACATACAAATGAACAAGTAAAGATACAAATCCATGTACGACGACGAGTTTAGGTCGCCGTATCGTACGGTATGCACGACTGCTTTTAAAAGGTCCCATCCTCCCAGTAGCAGCAAAGCTACTTCCGTATTGCACACATGTGATACACACGTATGTATTACACACGTAGAGTGTCCGGCGCTCCTACCTTGTAGGAATAGACTTGTCATATGCTAGGTATAATAATTTGTCATCCCCCTCCCTGCTGGCACACCCTGGTCCCCACACACACTGCCTGCTACCCCCTGTACAGGGAAGGCTCCCAGATTACCCAAAAGGTACTAGTTGTTTCTCACGAGATTGGGCCAATGTGAATGTCTTTGAATGGGTGCCATCTTTGACCGGGTGCCAAGGGCTATTCTCATGGCATTGTTGGGAGAGGGCGCTTATTACGTTCAATATGTCATCCTACCTGCCCATTTACTTGTCTGCCTGCTTGCCTGCCTTTCTGCCTCCCCTGTCTGCCTGCCTCCTCCCTCCCTGTCTGCCTCTTCCCTGCAAGCCTGTCTGCCTGCCTGCCTGCCTACCTGTCTTTCTGCCTACCTGTCTGCCTGCCTGTCTGCCTACCTGTCTGCCTACATACCTGTCTGCCTGCCTTCCTTCCTTCCTTCCTTCCTTCCTTCCTTCCTTCCTTCCTTCCTTCCTTCCTTCCTTCCTTCCTTCCTTCCTTCCTTCCTTCCTTCCTTCCTTCCTTCCTTCCTTCCTTCCTTCCTGCCTGCCTGTCTGTCTGCCTACATGTCTGCTAACCTGTCTGCCTACCTACCTACCTACCTGCCTGCCTGCCTATCTGTCTGCCTATCTGTCTACCTGTCTGTCTGCCTATCTGTCTACCTGCCTGCCCGCCCCCCACTTCTCCCACTAGCGGGGCCTCCAACATTCGGGGCCTCATGTAATGCTGTATAACCCTGGTATTACCCCGCCCACGTACTAACCACTCAGCGACCTTCAGTGCATTGGTGCATCATGCTGACCCTTTGAGAATGTCTCAACCCCATAGTAGGGTGTTCCATCAAAAAATAAGTATATGTCTGACACAGTAGTAAAATAGCAGGTTTGATACAGAAGACATGTACTAATTCAATATAAGAAACATAATAATGATTCATTCATCGAGAGCTGTGTATGAGCCACTGAAAGTTGAAGAACACCTGATAATTTTACCCCTGCTGGTCTATATATATCTTACCTGCCCAGTGGCACCCATGCTCAAGGTATAGCGAGGCCCTTCACCATAGTGTGTGGTCACCCTGTGTGCAACCACAGACCCAGGGAAAGGAAAACATGTGAAGTTCAAAGTCTAATGAAACATTGTGTTTATATGTTAGATCCATAATTAGTTTACCAAATCAATATTGTGTCTATTGCTGTTTAGTGGGTATATTTATTTATTGGATGCTATAACAGCTTAGTATTGTTATTTTGACTGTTACTAGGGATAGTTTCCGGGGGAAACCTCAATAGATAGGTCATATTTTATCCACTCATTCTATTCTTTTATATGAGTATTGAACTGTGTCTAGTCCCCGAATTTTGAAAGATTACATTTTGCATGCACTTTATTACTTGAAAACTTAAATTTTACCATAACTTCTCAACCACTTATATCAGAAAGGGGATAGTCTGGGATATGCCCCTGTATGTATAGAATAATCCTGTATGTTTTATCTCAATGGGAAATTGATAGTAACCCCCGGAAATAGCATAGAGTAACATGATAAGGAGTCCGCCCTAATGCATAGGCAGGTGCCATGGGCCGCACATACCCACAGTCGTATTGATGCATTATGACGACCAAGGGCAAAAATGCATTGATGCATTATGCCGTCCCTAAAGGGTTGAAGAAAAACTGACAAAATCATTTTCTCTGAAGTAGGAAATGGTTTGATACAGTAGATAATATAGACAGATTGACTTCTTGTTGGTTGCTATATTCTCATTAAGGAGATTGTTTGTTTCAAGTAACATGGGCAGACAATGTAGGGTCGGTAGGTCGGTTTGTTTTTTCTAAACTTTTTTTTTAAACATGAAAGTATGAGCCGGCTGGTCCGAAGACCCTAAAATTGACCAAAAAAAGGGTAAAAATACAGATTTCTTTTTTCAAAATTACATGAAAAAATGTAGGGTCGGCCCTGTTTTGATAGGGTCGGTCGAGTGACCTGAAACAAACCTTCCTTTTTTTTGGCCCTAGCATTTTTCTCATCATATAGGAAATGGTCTATAAGATACAAGGCTTCCCTGCTAGGCGGGTCCTGTGTTGTCAAGGTTAGACATGATTCTTCATTACTGGTTTCCCAGAGCCCAGGCTCTAGCGCTGTTGACAGATATCATTTCACGATGTACATTTTTTTGCGAATTTTGCAGAAATGAAAAAAAAAACACATAAAAAAATGTACATCGCGAATAATTATTCAGTATAGTTATACAGCTACCATATTCCAAAATTCACAATATACAAAATTGTACAAATATTCATGAATCCTACTTTTTAGCAAATTCATGAAAATCTATACCGTAAATTATTTTAAGTGGAAAAATCTGCCTCAAATATTCATTCTAAAAAGCGCCCCCCATGGCTGTGATATGCAGACCTCAGTAGCCTCTACAAGGCTTCTACTCACCCATATGACTTCACATCTGACTTGGCCTTAACACCTGCACAGGTGTGAAGTGCCCTATATTACACACAGGTGTGAAAATCAGTACCAAGATCGGAGGATCACATTATGAAAATCTGGAAAAAATCTGAAAAAGGGGGGGGGGCTTATTAGGGGGAGGGCGCTTATTACGTCGAATACGGTACATGCTAAAATATCTATCTTAGCATAGTCTTCAAATTAATCCGTTCAAGGGCTTACAGTGCTTCGCTGTAAAATGGCTTTTTGTCGTCAGGATCTATGAATTAAGACCTGACGAGTAACTCATCAATGCTGCATTCATTTTCTTTTCATGCATATGGCCAGACCAGGGTTGATACACTCCTGAAAGGTCGGCATGATGCATCCATGCATCACAGATGATTAAACTCTCCTTAGCTGCATCCATACATCATGATGACAAAAGGGACAATAAAGCACTATACAGTCCTTAACAGTTTAACCCTTTTAGGACGGATGTCGCAAAAAAGATGACATCTGTCGTCATGATGCACCAATGCAGCCCTGCTGAGTAACTCACCAGTGCTGCATTGGTGCATCATGCTGACATGGGAGTGTCTCAATCTCATAGGGTCAGCATGATGCATGAATGCAGCACTGGCGAGTTACTCGTCAGGGTTGCATTCATGCATCATGACGACCAAGGCATGATGCATTAAGATATTATGCCGCCCTTAAAGGGCGGCATGATGCTTCAATGCATCATGCCATTAGTCCTCATGATGCATGAATGCAACCCTGACGAGTAACTCGCCAGGGCTACATTCAAGCATCATGCTGACCCTATGGGGTTCAGATACCCCTTAAGGGTCGGCATGATGCACCTATGCAGCATCGGTGAGTTACTCACCGGGGCGGCATCGGTGCATCATGACGACAAATGTCATCTTTTAGAGACATCCGTCCTTAAAGGGTTAGAACTAGTGTCCTTTAGGCAACATTATGAGGGGATAACATGAAAAGGGAAGCAGCGGCAGCCGCAGGTGTCGCAGACCGGCTCTAAGATGTAAGTGGACCTACGGCTCAGGGAAGAACATTACGAAGCGATCCGACCCTCAAAGGGGAGCATGACGAGTGGTATCATGACGAAGTATCATGACGAGAAGAACCCTGGGTGGTTTCTTACCTGTAAAACCCCGGCTTTAAGACGAATTTTATTTGGGATTTATTTTTTGCACAAGACGAATTTTTCCTAGAAGTTAGGGGGTCGTCTTAAAGGCGGGGTTTTCAAAGATTTTATTTTGGAAAATGTTGGAAAATCGATGAGAAAAATAGCTTGTATAAAGGGATGCAAATACACAGTTTTCTCCTTTTAAAATGTATTCTTTGCGTAAATAATACATCTGTGAAGTGTCAAGTGTCACCACTCGTGTTTTTGACTAAAAGATTTGATAGGGAGGGGGGTCTGAGAAGGGGTCTAGAGCCCCAAAATATCTCAAAAGTTGGGGTCGTCTTAAAGGTGGGTTTTTCCAAATTTGTAATAATTGTTTTGCACAAGACAAATTTTTATCTAAAGTTGGGGGGGTCGTCTTAAAGGCGGGGTCGTCTTAAAGGCGGGGTTTTACGGTACCTGTCCAGGCAGCAGGGTGCTAGCTCTTTAAGGGGATAAACCACTGATGCGAATTTGCTGCGATTATGTTGCAAGTCAGACTCGTGCGACTACACACGGACAGAACATTGATTGGCTGCTGCGACTGCCTGTGACAATGTCGTTGTGAGGGACGAGCGGCATGCGACTGTACTCGGACAAATCTAAAAGTTTCGATTTTTACGAGTGTACTCACATGTGTCTCTCGTACGACAACATCAGCAGCAAACTTGCGGCAGTGGAACTCCGGCTTTAAACCTTTAGGGACGGCATGTCCCTAAAAAGCTACATTTGTCATGATGATGCACCAGCGCAGCTGTGGCGAGTAACTTGCCGGTGCTACATTCATGCATCATGACAACCATTAAGGAGTGTATCAGCCCCATAGGCATGATGCTTCAATGCCCGAGTTTGTCATGGAAGACGCAGTGAGGTTGTCACCAGGAAAAGTAGTGCAGTGTGAGAGGTCGCGGGGTCATGTGGCGTATTGCGGGGTCGGGTGGGGTCATGCGGGGTCATACAGGGTCATGTAGGGTCGTGTGGGGTCATGCGGGGTCATACAGGGTCATGTAGGGTCGTGTGGGGTCATGCGGGGTCATACAGGGTCATGTAGGGTCGTGTGGGGTCATGCGGGGTCATACAGGGTCATGTAGGGTCGTGTGGGGTCATGTAGGGTCGTGTGGGGTATTGCGGGTTGCGTGGGGTCATGCGGGGTCATGTAGGGTCGTGTGGGGTCGATTTCCGCTTTCTCCAAAGCATGCTTTGCCATCCTTTACAGAGGTTTAGTGTATTTGCCGTAATTAGCACATTATCCCCATAAAGGGCCCGGCCCCCACGCCCTCTACACTGATATCCCTAGGCTCCCTATACGCCCGACCTCTCAGTCACTAGTGCCTAACCTAGTTAGTCATTTTTTGGCTCCCTATACGACCAACCTAGATTAGTTATTATTGTCAGGTTGGTCACTAATGACCGACCCACCTTAGTCTTTTCATTTCCAGGGGGAGCCACTGAGTGGTCATCACAGGTGGCCCCAACTAGTGGTATACAAATACAACACACCAATGATGAACCTAGGTTAGCCACTACTGACTGACCCCTTGGTCATTTTTGAATATAACTTTGCCATTGTGACTAACACTCATATGACCAACCTAGGATAGTCTGTACTGACTAACCCTTTCAATCTATGGATTTTCAGTGTACTCATCGTTAACCTGTTAGAGCCGCATGGTGCTAGTGTGGATTATGCTCTTTGTCGGCATGATGCATGAATGCTGCTTCATTCCTATTGGAATGATACAAACCGTAAAACCCCGCCTTTAGGACGGATCTTATTTGGGGTTTCTTTTTTGCACAAGACAGATTTTTTCCAAAAGTTAGGGGGGCGTCCTAAAGGCGGGGTTTTCTAAGATTAGATTTTGGAAAAAGTTGGGAATAATTAGGATAACGAGCTTGTATAAAGGCATGAAAATAAACTCACTTTTCTTTTTTAAAGTGTTTCTTTGCGTAAATAATATGCGTAAACTATGAATTATTTAGTGCCATCACTCAAATTTTTTATAATAGAAAATTTGATAGGTAGGGAGTCTGCGAAGGGGTATAACGCCCCCTAAAATATCAAACGTCTGGGGTCGTCTTAAAGGAGGGTTTTTCCAAAATGTCATAAATGTTTTGCATAAGACTATTTTTTTTCTCAAGTTGGGGGGGGGGGGTCATCTTAAAGTTTTGCGGTAGTTCTGTTGGATAGGCTCCACAAGGTTGCAGATGATTCTTCTATTTTTTTCTAAATCAGGAAATTGTCGACTGTAATACATGCCTTCACTAATAGCTTTGCTGTCAAGGTTGCAATAATCTCTCAGAAATAAAAGAACAATTAAAAGCTTCCTGAAGTAGAAAGGGGTCGACAATAATACTGTAAACGTAGTTATTTTGGCGCTGTACAGAGCGAAAATTCATACAGTATACTGTAAAACCCAGCCTTTAAGACGGATTTATTTTGGTGTTCAGTTTTCTTACAAGACGGATTTTTATCTCAGAATGGGGGGTCGTCTTAAAGGAGGGGTTTAATTATATAGTATCAAAGAGAGAACCATTTTAAAGTCTTTTTTCTACAAGACGGATTTTTATCCCAAAGTAGGGGGTCGTCTTAAAGGCGGGGTCGTCTTAAATAAGGGGTTTTACGGTAGTCATACTACTGCAATCTTCCGAAAATCGCGAATTTAGATACACGCGAAAATGCACTTTTGAGTAAAATCGCGAAAATTTATACACGCGAAAATATCTACATTTACAGTATATAGGTCTATATGACACATGGCTTGACTACTGCCGCAGTTGTGTTGTCAAGGTTACAGAGAATTACAACCCCCGCCTTTGGTCTCTTATTATCTACCTCCACATACAGGCAGCCTTTTTAATTCCTGACCTAATTAATTACATGAAGTCTCATCTTCAATATCCATGTTCCCACCACCAGTTAATTAGCACAACCTGCTCCGCGATCCACCGCCGGGGTCCCTCTTTCCCCCTTTAAGGACGGCAGCATGCATTAATGCATCATGCCCTTGGTTTTCATGATGCATGAATAAATCCCTGGTGAGTAACTCGCCAGGGCTTCATTCAAGTAGGACCAGTCCAGCCGGTCCAGCAGCCTTTTAGCCGGCTATAGCCGGTGTCCTGCACGTTTTCACGGAGACTGAGAGACCCAGTCAGGTCTGTCTTCTGTATGGGAAGGGCTGGCTTTTATGCTGCCCAACTGTGATCGGGGCGCCTTCTGAATTCCTCATACTCGGCTGGGTTACTGTAAACGTATATATTTCTGTGCAGCTAAACTTTCGCGCACCTACCATAGAAAGACGTGTTCGCGCAATCATATTTTTGCGCACCTGCAAGCATCACATATTCAGCTACCGTAAAACCTCGCTTATAGGTCAGTAGTATAGTATGTATCGGAACGGGACTATAGTTAAGTACTGTTTATTACTCAATCGACCTGCAGCCAATCAGAGGCCTCCCTTTTGGCGGGAAATTCAAAAGCAGCCAATGAGAGGCCTCCCTTTTGGCGGGAAATTCAAATAGGTCACGTGACCGGAAGTGACCTACTTCCGGTCACGTGACCTTTGGGCGGGAAATTCAAATAGGTCACGTGACCGGAAGTGACCTACTTAAGAGGGTCACGTGACCACCATGTTGGCGGGAAATTCAAATAGGTCACGTGACGGGAAGTGACCTACTTAAGGGGGTCACGTGACTACTAGGTTGGCTTTCAAAATAAGTCACTTGAGATTTTGATGGATAAATAAATTTAAAAAAAGAAAAAAAAAGCAAGCTGAAAAAGCTTGCTAAAAAATAATTTAAAAATGCGGCTCTTTTTTTCTAGGAGGGGGGGAGAGGGGCACTCTGGGGGGCACTCTTTAAGATGCATGGGGGGGGGAGGGGGGGAGGGGGGGAGGGGCAGGGTTTTTTAAGAGTGAGACTCGCTTTTAGAGAGGGCAGAGAGGCGAGTCTACTTACAATGAAAGGTATCATGATTGCGTTTATGATGATGTGCATCATGATGTGACTATCTTACAACCCTATGAGAAATAAGCAAGACATGGGCGTACTTACACGGGCTATTTGTAAACTAATGAATGTGACTTCTTCGTTAAAATCAGGATCTACAACTCTTTTAAGCCTAAGGCTTTTTCTTGAGTTTATTCTTTTGTTCAATTTCGGGCCCACCTCAAAAGAGGAATAGGCCCTCTGTAGCACTTGTCGCTTGCTCATCAATCAGAGCCGGGGTGTAGAAGGCCCCTGCCCTGTCGGGTACGTTCTCCCTCTGGTACGTTTTTGGTTAGTTTGGAGCTCTCAGTCGACTGTCTTATCCACCTTAAAAAAACCAGACTTTCGGTGTCTCATGATAAAACTGGTGCCTTATACTAAGCGCTGGATTACTTTCTCATTTTTTTAGTGTTCTATCCGATGCTTATTTAATTTTTGCACTGATAAAAACGGTTAGCTTGTACAAACACGCGGTCTATTTAAGTGTTAAGTGTAGAAAATGAACAGAACAGTGCACAGAAAATAGAGCTACCGACTACATTTCGCCCAGTCACTCAGCGGAGAACAAAAGAACTACTGACGTAGTGTACCCGCTATTCCGACAGTTGGCGCCACCGTTATACTTTTCCCGCGTGCGACATGAAGCCCTGGGGCGGGTACTGGCTGTTTTGGTTGTAGGTACCGAAACATAAAAAACTACAGCCAGCCCAATGTCATGGTGAGACAGCTCTCTTATTTTTACCTTGAGTAGCGTCCGTAGGGCCTATGACAAAACCTAGTCCCGTACACTGAGCAGCTTGAGGTCTGAAGGCTCATACAGAAAAATGTGTGGGTGTGTGGGTGTGTGGGTGTGTGGGTTGCTTTACGCCTTAGTTAACAGCTATGGTCATTTCAAGAGCGGTGATGGTGATCGAATCTATTGGCCCTTTTACCGAGACAAGGGTTCTTTTACATCCCACACTACATAGCAGAGAGACGTCTAGCAGCCCCTAGAGGCCCCGCAGGGGGCTCGAGAGGTGCCGTGGAGAAGAGCAGATATCCACGAGAGGCCACGCCAACAACCAAATTCTATCTTTATCCCGCGAGAAAAGGAGATAAGGGTCAAGGTTATGAACTATCAAAAGATTTTAGAGTAAATTAAGTTATGAGATATTAATATAATGTACATATCTAGGGCCCGATATAGGGCCTCTGCAGATCCCCCTTCAGGGCCCCGATCCATGAGGCCTTAGAAACGGAGCTGGGTCATGTAACCAAGGGAGATCAGCAGTTGTTGATGTCGGCGCTGCCGATAACGCTGGTAAATGACCGTTTTACTCATGTTTAGAGTCAGAATAGCTTGAGTATTACTTGAATATCGAAGAGTAGAGGTCAAATTACCCCAGACAAAGTGTTTCCATCTAGAAATTCTCGACAGTATTTCCGAAAATTGCAAATATTGGTCCCAGCCCCACGGGGCCCCATACCGAGTATTAAAAGTTTGAGATGCAACTTTCATTCATGCTGTTGACCAATCAGGGGGCTCTGTTTTTACGACCTTGACTACATAGTAAAAGTGATTGACAACGTCAGATATCACTTGACGACGTCAAATATCGATCTGATATTTGATCCCTTGATATTTGATTCAAAACCCACATCGAGTGGGATAAAGCCTTTTATCATCTTTTGATTGTGAGGCATACACTTTTCTTACACACAACAGCTGTCATCTATCAAGGGGCTCTGGATAGGGGGTCCCCATGTCGAATGTCGATCTTAGAAAATGACCATGTCACATGACAATGTCACTTAATAATGTTCATATCCCATGTCGATTTTAAGAAATGTTCATGTCACCTGTCACTATGATTTTTTGGGTCTCATGTCACTTGTCATTAGACCTCATGTCGTTTGTCGATTATAAGAAATGGTCATGTCACCATATCGAATTTAGCGGTCCACACCCATTATCAAGTGTCAGGGCATGTTGGCTGCTTGAACACGTAGTCTGTCATCACCCTTGTTTCTGTGCCTTATCTAAACAGGCAATTAGTGGCCGCTAGCCGAGAGTACCTCCCTGGTCGCCTCTCCCGAATCTGCTAGACGTCTCACTGATAGGAGTGTGTGGGTGTGTGGGTCTGTGTGTGTCTGTTCGGTCTGTGTGTGCACGCGTCTTGCACTCTAGTCTTGCGGACCACTGTTAAGCCTGTGGTTGGAGAGCGCGACATAGCCGCTTGCTACACTCTCTAAACAGAGGTCCGCAAGACTAGGCCGGATCGCGCTCTTGCTTAAAGGTGCACCTCAACTCAGTGCGCCTTTAACAGCCGCCCCAAATAGGTGAAGTTCTTGACGCGGCACAGCGCCTCCCACCAGTAGCCAATCAGCGCGCCGAACGCCGGACACACCTCCACCGTGTGAGCCTCTAAGTAGGTCACACGAATCATACTAAGATGCCGATCTCTTCTGTCGGTTCGTCGCGGTGGCCGTGAGTGATCGCACGGTCGCCAAGATTCACTGCCTTGATTGGCAGAGGGGGGGGCTGATTACCCCCCGTCGGATGAATTGCGGCGAAACCATAATCAATTTTTCGCTGTTTTAGATAAAAGAGATCCAGAGCTATCCGCTCGTCCAAGAATTATTTTTCTATCAGCCCGGGATCACCCTCAAATTAAGGCCTAAAGTCCAAAAACCCAAAATTTTTTCCCTATGGGATTTCAGTGTCTAAGCGTTTTTTGCAGCCCCAAGGAGCAGCTCACGGGCTCGAACCCTGTAAACGCTTTGACGCGCTTTCGTCGCCTTAGGCGACGTAGACCTACCCTATTTTTTTTTGGACCATGTTACCTGAACACGGATTATTTTTTTGTTTGGCCCAATGAGCTCACAGCTAGACTAGATACCTCATGTTTTGGATTGGAGAAATCAGCAGAGCAATAAAAAGCGCGGTGAGGCTAGTGTGGCCCCTGTGAGTTGTAAAATTGGTGCTAAATGTGGTAACCAGGCGGATGCTGAGTTCATTGATATTGTCCGTTAATGATACTTAAGGTGGGTGTTGTCTAAAGTTTTAATTGATATTACCAATGTAGCCAATAATGACTTCACAGTTGGGGCCCTCGCCCGCAGGTCCCAGATTCAGGGTATTCTTTGTTTATTGTGTGGCCCCTAAAGAGGGGCCGACTAACTCTTTAGAGTTAGTTAGATGCTGCCACTGTGCTATGCAACAGCAGCTATTAATTACGCTTCATGTTGGGCGGCATGGATCACTTGATGGGTGATACCTCAAAGCTCAAACACGGCAGAGCCGTGTGTGGCATGCGAGGACTAGTGGGTCAGGGGTGATCCGTTGCAAACAGAATGCTGATCCGTGTGAGGTTCTGACTTTCTATAGTTTTTTATAAAGCCTTAGATATGGTGTGGTATTTTTCATCTCGCTATAGTTTAGTTGGTATTTAAGGAAACCGCCTCATTTCTATCAGAAATACACAATATTGAATTGTTTTTTATATTTTAATATATTAGAAGCGCGCTTTGTTGCCTATGTAGCTCATTATGCGTTGAAATGTTCGCGAGCATCGTAGGAATGTACAAAACCCCTATTGTGGCACCATCTGACGAAAGAGCGGAGAACTATACTAGCGCGTTTCGTTATTCACATCTTTTGACAGGGACTTGGTTGGTGGCTTTACGCCCTAATTAACAGCTGAAGTCATTTCAAGGGGGGTGATAGTGATCGAATCTATGGATACCTGAAGGTGGAAAGCACACACCCTACACTTTTACCGAGGCAATGGTGGTGCTGCTCAAAGGGTGTGGCGAGCTAGACTGGAGGATGTAATAACTAAGCAGCAGAAGGACCAAAAAGACAATCTCGTAGTAGTAGGTCTACTTAGATCTTGAGTAGCCGCCCTTGTGGTTATAATTACCTAGACTAGTTGGCTCTGCCAGCCTGGTCAAGTGAAAATTGGTAAGGAGACTATGAACTAAGCTAACATCTCATAAGTATTAGTTACCACCCCCTCACACCCGTTTAACAACGGATTCAGGGTCTAATTATGGAGACCCTAGAGTAAGATTAACAATATATCCCAATGTCTGTAGTAGACATTTACGACATGCAACCTGCCCCCTAGAAGGGATAGATCTGACCACAAGTCCGCAATATGGGACTCCCCCTCTGAGAGTATCAAGGTTTGCGTATAGTCTCTTGCAGGTTAATCTGTTATCTACCCCTTTGTCGACTTCGCCAAAATCCTGGGAGATTCACTTTAAACCTAAGGTCTACCCTTTTTATTCTTTGTTTATTGTGTGGCCCCTAAAGAGGGGCCGCGGTGTTGATTAATTACACCACATGTTAAGCAACATGAGATCAAACCTTCCTCAAAAGCGACAAGGCTCAGAGTCCTGTTGGACGGGAACCCTGTGTGGCATTTCAAGACGAATGGTTGAGTGATCTGTTGCAGATGCCGTTCCGTGAGAAGTTCTGACTTTATATAGCTTTTATATCGCTTTAGATATGGTGTAGTATTTTCAATCTCACTATAGTTTAGTTGATATTTCAAAGAATCTGCCTCATTCTATCAGAAATACACAGCGTTGACATGTTTCTTATATTCAATATATTAGAAGTGTGCTTTGTTGCTTATTATAGGTCATTATGCGTTTAAAATGTTCGCGAGTATCGTGGAAATGTACAAAAACCCTATTGTGGCGTCATCTGACGAAAAGAGCGGAGAACTACACTAGAGCATGTAATGGCCAGACCAGCAGGCGGCGGCAGAGTGGTCAAAAGACAATCTCGTAGTAGTAGGTCTACTTGCATGTTGAGTAGCCACCCTTGTGGTTGTAATTACCTTGACCACAGGTCCGCAATATGGAGCTCCCCCTCTGAGAGTATCAAGGTTTGCGTATAGTCTCCTGCAGTTTAATCTGTTATCTCCTCCTTTGTCGACCTCGCCAAAATCCTGGGAGATTCACTTTAAACCTAAGTCCTACCCTTTTTTATTCTTTGTTTATTGTGTGGCCCCTAAAGAGGGGCCGCGGTGTTGATTAATTACACCACATGTTAAGCAGCATGAGATCAAACCTCCTCAAAAGCGTCAAGGCTCAAAGTCCTGTTGGACGGGAACCCTGTGTTGCTTTCGAGGACGAATGGTTGAGTGATCCTACCGATCCGTCAGAGGTTCTGACTTTATATAGCTTTTATATCGCTTTAGATATGGTGTAGTATTTTCAATCTCACTATAGTTTAGTTGATATTTCAAAGAATCTGCCTCATTCTATCAGAAATACACAACGTTGACATGTTTCTTATATTCAATATATTAGAAGTGTGCTTTGTTGCTTATTATAGGTCATTATGCGTTTAAAATGTTCGCGAGTATCGTGGAAATGTACAAAAACCCTATTGTGGCGTCATCTGACGAAAAGAGCGGAGAACTATACTAGAGCATGTAATCGCCAGACCAGCAGGCGGCGGCAGAGTGGTCAAAAGACAATCTCGTAGTAGTAGGTCTACTTGCATGTTGAGTAGCCGCCCTTGTGGTTGTAATTACCTAGCCTAGTTGACCCTGCCGGCCTGGTCAAGTGAAATTAGTAAGGAGACCACCCATTAACGTGCTCCACAGTCTTTAGACAGTTAAGACTATAGTCAAGACTGGAGAATTTGGCGAGACGCCCCTCTGGGAGGTCATAATCCTCAATGTTAGGTGTTAGCTCATTAACATCAGATACCATATTAACAACCCATTTAAATGTTCATTTTAATAGCAACTCACCCTATTCTGACAAAATCCTATTAGCAGGTAACCTCTGTGTAAACCATACTGCAAACATCTGCTACTTCCAGCGTCTGCCTCGTGACTGATAGTGTACAACAAGACGAAGTGGGCAGAGATTAGAAAAAATGAAGCTCTTTATATAGCCGAGAGAGCAGCTAATCTGGATGTTCTAAGCTTGTTTTCACCTAGAGCTCCAACCCTCTTCCAGAGAGAATCAAATCGCTTTTCACCTGAACCCTTCCACCCTTAATCCATCAGCATGAAAAGAGAATTAACGAGTGTAACGTGCGGTACATGTATATGGGATTATAGCTGGTGAAGAGATAAAGCCGAGTCACCTGTGTATACAAAGACTACAGGGGGTGATTAACGACAGGTGTGACGCGCCAGCCCGTGAACGGATTAAGCCAAAAAAAAATAAAAAGGTATGTTTCAGGTAACATGGGCAGAAAGACTGGAGTCGGTAGGTCGGATTTTTATTTTATTTTATTTCATTTTTTTAACATGAAAGTACTAGCCATCCTCCGTGGAAATTCTAAAAATGACCCAAAAAGTATAAAAATATGAAATTTTCTTCAAACTTGCTTAAAAAAAAACGTAGGGTCGACCCTGTTTTGCTAGGGTTGGTCGGGTGACCTGAAACAAACCTTTTTTTTTATTTGGCCTTATCTTTCAAGCTGACGCTTAAATTCAACTAGCCAGCCGCCGTCCACACCACTCACTGCGACAAGAGGAGGTGCTGTTGTTTTACACTTGAGTCGCTTACCACACGGTCTCTACCTCACAGACAGACACGCGCCCCCTGTAGCTTTTTTTTGTTTTTTTTTGTATACACACGCTAATCTCATAACCCCCTTATCCGTTATACAGGTAACGAGTATTCTCTTTTAAAATAGCTGCCAGTCAGCTTAGCTCTAGAAGCAAGAAGGCGTGTATAGGTGCTTTATAAGTCGGCAGGGGGTAAATACTAGTGAAAAAGGAAGGCAGGTGTGCAGGTAGCTTTTCTAACAGACACGTGTGTGCACTAAGCTGCTTAAGTCTAAACCCTCCCGCAGTAGTCAGGTGGCATGTGAAAACTTACTTAACTGATCTCTTACATTGAGTAGAGTCTCTGTGCTGAGAGAGCCTTTTCAGCCGTTTAAGAGGATTAACTAGGACAGGGTACATAAGGAGTGAAACGCCGAATAGCGGCTACTCAGTCTCGTGCAGCACAAGCAGCAGCATCTAGCAGCGGCTTCATCAGCAGCTGCACGTGCAGCACAAGCAGCCGGCAGCGACTTCAGCAGCACAAGCAGCACGAGCAGCACAAGCCGTAGCATTTGTCAGCAGCATCCGTGACATCGTCAGCAGCAGCCCCCATGACCTTGTCAGCAGCACAAGCAGCCAGCAGCTGCTGGCAGCTGCTTCAGCAGCTGCTAGCAGCTGCTGCACGAGCAGTAGCACAAGCAGTAGCATCTGTCAGCAGCAGCAGCAGCAGCACAAGCAGCCAGCAGCTGCTGCATGAGCAGCACAAGCAGCACAAGCAGCAGCACCGACAGCAGCAGCAGCAGCAGCAGCGGTGTGGACCACTAAAGTCGAGATGAAGCCTAGTGACATTTGACATGAAGCTTGAAAAACACAGTGACAGGTGACATGAGCAATTCTTAAAATCGACATGAGATATGAGCATAATTAAGCGACATCGACATGCGCCATGGCTATTTTTTAAGACAAACATCATATGTCATAGCCTCCTCATCCAAACCTCCACTAGTAGTACTCTATAAGCGCAAGCTGTAAACCCTCTCCTCCCCTCGTGCACACAGGCGAATTATCAGAGTCAACCAATGGTGTCAATACCCCTCTCATACAAGGGTCGGGCGCTGCTGGACTATAATAGATGAGTCAAGGACCGTTCTACTGAGGGTCAGGCAGGCTAAGTCGGACATTCAATGACAGGTAGGTCTTTGACAACCTTGCTTGAAAGTCTGGACAGCATTGACAGACTGGGGCATAAGGATCTCGCATGGTCAGACTTTCAAGCAAGTTTTGCTAAAGTCGCGTTATTGAATGTCCGACCTAGCCTGACCCACAGTAGAACGGTCCTTGACCCGTCTATTATAGTCCAGCAGTGCCCGACCCTTGGCTGAGAGCAGTTTAAGCGCCATTGGGTGTCTCTGATATTTGCCTCTGTGTAAGATGAGAAAAAAAGTCTGTTGAAAGACTATATTTCAAGCCAGAAAACTGTAATTAGCTTTCCAAGTTGTTTATTTAACAATATCTTAGCCTAGCAAGCAGCTGTCAGATGTCATCTAAGAAAAAAATGTGAGCTGTTAATAGATTCAAGAGAAATTAGTTTACAAATAGCCCGTGTAAGTACGCCCATGTCTTGCTTATTTCTCATAGGGTTGTAAAATAGTCACATCATGATGCACATCATCATAAACGCAATCATGATACCTTTCATTGTAAGTAGACTCGCCTCTCTGCCCTCTCTTTTAGAGAGGGCAGAGAAGCGAGTCTCACTCTTAAAAAACCCTGCCCCTCCCCCCCTCCCCCCCTCCCCCCCCCCATGCATCTTAAAGAGTGCCCCCCAGAGTGCCCCTCTCCCCCCCTCCTAGAAAAAAAGAGCCGCATTTTTAAATTATTTTTTAGCAAGCTTTTTCAGCTTGCTTTTTTTTTCTTTTTTTAAATTTATTTATCCATCAAAATCTCAAGTGACTTATTTTGAAAGCCAACCTAGTAGTCACGTGACCCCCTTAAGTAGGTCACTTCCCGTCACGTGACCTATTTGAATTTCCCGCCAACATGGTGGTCACGTGACCCTCTTAAGTAGGTCACTTCCGGTCACGTGACCTATTTGAATTTCCCGCCCAAAGGTCACGTGACCGGAAGTAGGTCACTTCCGGTCACGTGACCTATTTGAATTTCCCGCCAAAAGGGAGGCCTCTCATTGGCTGCTTTTGAATTTCCCGCCAAAAGGGAGGCCTCTGATTGGCTGCAGGTCGATTGAGTAATAAACAGTACTTAACTATAGTCCCGTTCCGATACATACTATACTACTTAGGTCGACCTCACCTATAGGTCGAATAGGAGTTTGGAGGGAAAAAATCGACTTATAGCAAAATGCTTTGAACTTTTGTAAAACCTCACATATAGGTCGAATTGGAGTTTGAGATTTTCTTGAGGATAAACCCCAACCTAAATCCCCATAAAGCAGCTTTTTCAGGGACCAAAATTACTTTTATTTCTGTTATTTTGCACTTTAGAGGACCCCCTTCTTCTTAAGGAACAAACTTTGGGTTTACAGGGGAAATGATCCCAGAAAAAAGGGTGTATTTTATGGTATTCATAATGAAGATTTTTGGCTCCTTTGATGCTTTACCATTTTTCAAAACCCCACCTATAGGTCGAATTGGAGTTTTGGAAAGAAAAATCGACCTATAGCAAAAATAAATTCCAAATAAAAATCGACTTATAAGCGAGGTTTTACGGTACATGTCATTTTTTACGGTTTTTAAATCGGACAATTATGAAGAATATTAGAGCCAAAAGTACAAGTAAAAATATATAGTGTTACACATCCTTGGAAAGCTAATTTCCTGGGCATAATTTTCGCGCACACCATAATTTCGCGCACTTAAGCATGTGCGCGAAAACGCGAAAATATGTACTGAGCGAAAAATGATATGTTTACAGTAGACTGCCCCTACAATATCATAGATAATGTTCAATATGCCCCTCAGGAACAGGTGGTCTTCATGGTTTTGGGTCTAGCCCCCCAAACATCTCAAATTCCAATTTGACTTATATGTGAGGTTTTCCGAAAGTGCTAAGCATTCTGCTATACCGTATTCAACGTAATAAGCGCACATCCCCTAAAAAGTGCAACCCTCCTTTTTTTGGCCGATTTCTAGACTATAAATTAGCCAAAATATCACTATCTTTGATCCCAATAAACTCATAATAGTTTGTTGAGCACAGTGGGCGCTTATCGCTTCGAATCCAGTAAGTCTATTTTCCAAGTCCCTTGTGATAGCCGCGGTTTATAAAAAAGGTTTTATGGAAGGTGAGGTGGACGGTTTATGGTCGTATAGGGTAGGGACTCTGAAAAAATGAGAATTCTTAAAAAGTAGACTTCTTTTCTTCTATTATATGTAGAACATAAGAAACATAATGCAAATCTTTTGGATATTTTTTTCTATCTATCATAGAACCTGGGCAATCATGAGACATATGTGCCAACAAAATCCACCTAATTCCCTCAGTACATCCTCTATATACTTGGTAATCAGATTTGGAGTCAATCTGAAAGGTGGTGGTGCCTTTTTGTCTCAGGCAGGTGAGTGGGAGGTAGTTATGTAAGGGATCTGGAGCCCTGGCCAGGCTGGGCCATGATTGACAGACCCTCTTCACATGATCACCCAATATCCTGCAAATCACCTCAGTGGGTGTAAGTATAGAGTAAACAAATTGCCTTGATGACCCAATCATAATCATTTTGATGTTTTGGCCTAGGAGCAGTCGAGAGCATCCTCTGATTGCTTCCATTTATTAACGCCATATAACAACATACTGGACAATATCACATACCAAGTAGCAACCAGTAGCATCCATTACTTCATAGGGTTTCACCCGTTATATAGATAGCTGCACCAAAAAACCCGCCTGCTGTGTGCAGTGTGTACAGGGGCGCACCTTCGATTTCGCGGATTCTTGGGTCCCTAGTACAGTATAGGTGTCCAGTAGCACCTGATGTGACGTCATGAAAAGGGCAGGAGAGGCCCCTGTAGGCCTGTGTCACAGGCTTTAACTGAGTCCTGCGGTCATCTATCCACTTGAGGCGGCAGCACTGTACATGGGATTGTAGGTAGACAGTGGCACCATCTGAAGTACAGAGATTTGTAGTTCCTAGCTTTCTACTAGATGGTCTACCCACAATCCCATGTACAGTGCTGCCGCCTCAAGGTGATAGATGACCAGGGACTAGGAGTGTCAGACCTTTACATACACTATACATACACAATATAATGGCAGCAGGACTCAGTTAAAGCCTGTGGCCTGTGTGGTGTCTGTGGGTCTGTAAAACATGAAACAGGCAGCACCTGAATAAGTAACCTCCACACCACCTCCTGAGGAAGTTAACCCCTTAAGGACAGCATCATGCATTAATGCATCATGCCCTTAGTCGTCATGATGCATGAATGCAGCCCTGGCGAGTAACTCGCCAGTGCTGCATTCAAGCATCATGCCGACCTCATGAGGTTTAGACACTCCCTAAGGGTTGGCATGATGCACCAATGTAGCCCCGGCGAGTAACTCGCCAGTGCTTCATTCAAGCATCATGCCGACCCTACGGGGTTGATTTACTCTCTAAGGGTCAGCATAATGCACCAATGCAGCCCCGGCGAGTTACTTGACTGGGCTGCATTGGTGCATGATCACAACCAATGTCATATATTAGTGACATCCGTCCTTAAAGGGATAAGGGAGTGGTATTTTTTTATGAACAGGGGGGGTTGGTGGATTTGGGGGTGGGACCAAACAAATTTGGACCACTTGAAGGGGGGGACCAAAAAATTTGGACCCCTCTATGGGGGGAACAAACAAATTACACCCTTTTTGAGCGAAAAAGCCCGCGCTTTACTACAGCTCAAAGGGGTCGGCCGCGCTCATTTTCAACCTACCTATGGGAGGGACCGAAAAATTTATGACCCCTCCCGCGGGGGGGACCAAATAAATTTCGACTCACTCGCATGAAAATCCACCGACCCCCCCTGTTGTTAAAAAATGACCACTCCCTAAGTAACCTCCACAACAGGAACCCCCTGAGGAAGGTGGAGACGGCCGGCATGAATACTGCAGCATCAGCCCCAGCCATCTTCAATCTTTGCGAAAACTTTTCCATCCCACAGGACATTCGGTCCTGCAAATTTTCAATGTTGAAGGACCAGCTACTTTGCAGGACTTTGAAGGACCGGATAGCCACAAATCTGACTATTTATCCATTTTAAGTATAAAACAGTATTGCATACTAAAAATACATTATAGTTATAATCATTTATGACCAAATCAGGATAGATACATAATACACAGTATATTGACAAACACATTTTAGCATGAGAAAATAATTCTTTTAGTTCAGAAAAGTCTAACATGCAACTGGACATTCGGTCCTGCTACACTAGTGAATCTGCTTGACCGGTGGCATTTTAGGAGGACATTGCCACTGTCCTGCATGTTTTCGCAAAGACCTTAGGCACCACCCTTGGTCAGTGTGGAAAATCAGTATTTTTGTAAAAAAAATAAAAATACAACGGGGACTTTACAAAACGAAATTTAAGTTACGGAACATAATTATGTTATGGTTAACGTTTCTTTAAAAATGTGTTCAAAAACTTACATTAATATTAGCGTAAATGTCAAATTTACGCTGAAGTCTTCAAATTTAGGTTACTTTTTTGCACACTTCCAGGGAAGGTGGTGGGAAAACGTCCATAACATCAAAAAACGTAAATTTTGTTTTGTAGCAGCCCCTTGATAAGCTACATAAAAATAATCTTTTGTAACACCATCTTTTTGTGCTATGGTTTTATGTTGCGTTTTGTAACGGTCCCCTGGTACCGAACATTTTTGTGTATGTATTCTTTGCAAAAACTTTTTCATCCTACAGGACATTTGGTCCTGCAGATTTTCAATGTTGCAGGACCGGCTACATTTTGAAGGACCGGCTAGCAATGTATTTGATGATATATGTATTTTTAACTATAAAATAGTATTGGGGCATTATATTTGTGATAATTTATGGTCAAATCAGGATAAACATATTGGTTTACACAGTATATTGACAAACATATTTCGGGATAAGTAACCCAACTAAATTATTTTTGTTCAGAAAAGCCCCACATTCGTCCTGCTACACTTGTGAATCTGCTGGACCAGTGACATTTTAGAAGGACATTGCCACAGTCCTGCATGTTTTCGCAAAGACTGTATTTAATATGCGAGTTAAGCTTATAGTAGATGTAAATGTGAGAATTTAAAGTACCATATTCATCACAATAAGTGTCCTCCCCCTAATAAGTGGTAACCCTCCCCCCTTTTTCAGATTTCTTTCAAGAGTTTTTCTTAATGTTCCTTCAATTTTGCTACTGTTCTCACACCTTTGTGTGATATGGAGCACTTCACACCTGTACAGGTGTTAAGGCCAAGCCAAGTGTGAAGGCATTGGGAGAGTAGAAGCCTTGTAGAAGCCACTGAGAAGGGCCAGTAGTCTGTATAAGACAGCCATCGGGGTGCTTATTGAAATGGATTTTTGAAGTCAATTTTTCCACTCAAAATATTTTTTTAATTGCCCAGGTCGCTTATTACGTCGAATACGGTACATTTAAATTGGCAATTACACCAAATGGTGTGAAGTCAGCGAGAGGCAGAAATGTGTACAAAAAGGTTTGTGTACACAGACAATACAGTACAATACAGTCTGTCACCAAAGTGGCATGTGACACAAAATTCAAAAGATGTCGGCTAAGGATGAGGGAGTCCTCCCTTGTCAGCGCCACTACACAGGTGGACGAGAATGGATGAGCCCGTCTAGCACCCAGTTACAGCTACTCCTTTAAGGACATGTCAGTAAGGCCACTCAAAAAAAAGAAGTTTCTCATCACCCAGCAGTGAAAAATATGACGAGGGCGTTTTTTATTTTATCTTTTTTTTTTTTTTTTTTTTACTCAGGGCCAAAATGTATATGAAAATTAAGACTTTTCGCGAAAGATTTTTACATTTTAGTAGTTAAGAGTTTAGTAATCCACAAAATATGTTATATTGGAAGTTATTACTAGCTCACTGCATTACTGACTGTCTAAGCTTTAATTTTATATCAAATATGCCACTATTTGTCTGATTTTTGACAAATTTTTCATTAAAAATCTTTAAAAACAAAAAATAGTTTTCTCCAAATCACGTCTTTCATGATGCGCGCGGTGATGAGAAACCAGTTAATTTTTTTGAGTGGCCTAAAAGATGACATTTTTCATGATGATGCACCAATGCAGCCCCTGTGAATGACTTGCCGGGGCTGCATTGGTTCATCATGACGACCCAAGGTTCAGGAGTGTCTCAGCCAGGTAAGGTTGGCATGATGCTTGAATGCAGCACTGGGGAGTTCCTTGCCAGGGCTGCATTCATGCATCACGACGACCAAGAGCATGATGTATTTAGGCATCATGCTGTCCTTAAGGTGGGTCAATATGATCACATTTTTGTCTACTGCGCCGTTTTCTGCGCAGATACATTCTCTAATTTGACCATAGAACACCAGGGGACCTCTGTCTCATATTGGAACAATTTTATCAAATTGACAAAGGTGTTGCCTGACCAGGGCGAGAACCACCAACCTTTGGATATGAAGGCATGCATTCTGCCACTGTGCTATGGAGTCTGTGGTGGTGGCTCTCATTCAGAAGTCATACATAACCAACCCTTAGTATATTTGTTGGAAAGTGTATGCTATTATGGTCTTATGGCGAAAACCTGATGAAAATCTAGCTACTTTTACACCAAATGATTGACCCACCTTAAAGGGTTACATCCGGTAGTCACAGTCAGGGTCAGGGATAAATCATTGCACATTTCAAGATGGCGTCTTTGTTTATGTCTGCAATTTGAAGTCATTTAATCCTGATTTGTTTGCATGTCAGAACGATGGCAACTACCACTTATTAACATTTGTTATGCTATTAGACACGCGGACATTTTTCAGCAGATGAAGTTTCAGCACCGCTTATAAATAACATTGTTTTTACGATCCAATCTACACACCACCCTTCGTCCCATGCCAGAACCATCTCTAGACCAAAATGTATTTGATAGTGATCCCTTCAAAGGAAGACTAGTGCTTTTATGCACAACCTTTTGCGTTATCTTAACCATCGCTGCATTCTTGCATCATGGAGATTCTTCGAGTGTCGTAACTCCCTTGGGTCAACATGATGTATTAAGGCAGCCTTGCAGGTCACTCATCAGTGCTGCATTTATGCATCATGATGACCAAAAGGCACACATTGAGGCACTATGCTAGCAGGGTTCCCACCCGTCAGTTTAAAGTCAGTTTCGTTTGATTTGCTTTAAAAGTCAGTTAAGAATATATCGTCATATTTTGTCAGTTAATTTCCAGATTTTTGAGAAAATGTCAGTTAAAAAAATATTTTCAGCAAAATTTACAGAATGCACAATTTGACTTTTAGATTTCGAAAAAAATCTTCGATGGTTATATGTGAAATTCGAGTATTCCCGGAATATTTTTGTACTAAACGTGTCAGTTAAAAGAATTTGCTGTCATTTTTCATCCCACAGGACATTCGGTCCTGCAAATTTTCAATGTTGCAGGACCGGCTACATTTTTGATGGACTGGATAGTCACATATCTGACAACTTAGGCATTTTTAGTATAAAATATTTTTGTCCATCGAAAATACATTTGATTTGTAATCATCTATGGCTAAATCAAGATGAATACGTAGTTATCCACAGTATATTGACAAACATATTTCAGGTTTAGAGACCCAACTTAATCATTTTAGTCCAACATGTGACTGGACATTCCGTCCTGCTACACTTGTCAATCTGCTGGACCGGAGGCATTTTAGGAGGACATTGCCACTGTCCTGCAAGTTTTCGCAAAGACTGCTACCACTATATATGCAGAACTGATTTAGAGACCAATATAACTCAAGCAATACTTCTCCCTCCTTCCTCATCAATACTGGATGTAGGGACCTAACCTTTTATGGACGGCATGTCGCTAAAAAAGCGAATTGGTCATCATGATGCAGCTCTGGAAAGTTACTTGCCAGTGCTGCATTTGTGCATCATGCTGACCCTCAGGAAGTGCATCAACCCTGTAGGGTCAGCATGATGCTTGAATGCAGCATTGTCGAGTTACTTGCCAAGGCTGCATTCATGCATCATGACAAGTAAGCACATGATGCATTATAGTATGATGCCGTCCCTAAAGGGTTAATGAACCCTGTAGGAACAGCATACTACCTGTACTGCTTTAATGCATCATGCCCTTTGTCCTCATGATGCATGAATGCAGCCCTGACAAATCTAAGCACCAAGGCTGCATTGATGCATCATACTGACGAGTTACTTGCTGGGGCTGCATTGGTGCATCATGACCACAAATTCATTAGCTACATGCCATCCTGAAAGGGTTAGCGATGTACGGGTGAATAACCTCATACATCATAGAGAATTGACGCAAAGAACATGTGATCTTGTAGAATATGTAAATGTAATCTTTTAGTGACAACCGCCCTTAAAGGACTACCAGTAGTTAATGTAAAGACTGGGAACCAAGGCCCACAGTCCTCTCAAGAGAGGTCTAATGGCAATTTAGGGATGTTAATAGAAATTGCAGTCCTGCGCCAGTATTAACACCTACCGGAAAACCTCACATAGAAGCCGCGGCTAGTACGCAAATCAGATCGATGTTGCGGCTTATAGGATCGGCCCACAGTTGGGGTGCGTTTTGTACGAGGGTTTTATTACAATGGAACAGTACTAAAGTCACCATTATAGAATCGGCCTAAAGTCTAGGTGCGGCTTATACAGGAGTTAGGCTTATACGCAAGGTTTTATGGTAACTGTGCTAATTTCTACATACAACATGTGACTGATAATCTCTGCCACAACTCTAACCCATCTCTGCCACAACCTCTCACTCACTCCTACCTCATCTCTGCCACAACCTCTCACTCACTCCTACCTCATCTCTGCCACAACCTCTCACTCACTCCTACCTCATCTCTGCCACAACCTCTCACTCACTCCTACCTCATCTCTATACTCTCTCAGATCCCCGCTGCCATGCCTAATTTCTGCATACAACACAATCCCTCAGATCTGCGCTGCCATGTCTTCTAGTTATACAGAGACATCTACACTGTAAACGTAGATATTCTGGTGCGTATGAAACTTCGCGAATTTGCTTAAAAGTGAAAATCCTATGTTTATTTGAAGTCACACATTTTGGAATATGGGAGTTGTTTAACTGTACTGAATAAATATTCCTACTGTACATACTTGTCCACAAAATCCACAACGGTATGTAAAGCGAAAAAAATAAACTACACTTACGGTAAGGAGAAGTAGTTCCGGCAGTGTTCTGAGAATCGGCATGTACGGTTCACAGTAAAGAGATCGAGAAGCTTATTTCCTGCTGCGAGCCATGTGACTCACCAATTTGTGTGACACATTTTCCTCTGCGTGTAGCAAATAAAACAATTAGCACACATTTGTCAGTAGAATGCATCAAATCCCTATTTCTTGTTCCTTTGAGAAGGCCTTGGCCTAAAAAGTTTCAATTTAATTGGGTTCTCCCAAGGTTAGAAAGGTTTTGGATAGTTTTCCTGAATAACAGAACTCGTTATCCCAAAGATCAATAATACTATAGGCATGAGGGAGGTTTGAAGATGGATGTGTCTAGCATTAAAACAGTCGTATACCTGCGGACTTTTTGTAACCAGTGGCACTTAGAAAGCCGATGATTGATTTGTTTTAAAACCCATCGCGTACCATTGAGCAGGCATACAATGCCGTCTATGGGCTACGCCACGATTATAATACGATTTATATGAATGAGAGAACTCAAGATGGAATTGGAGTGATGTACGAAGCTAGAGAAGGGAAGAGACAAAGACATAGGGCTTTGATATTATTGAATTTCAATTCTGTGCCAATAAAGAGTCCCAGTGTAAGGCCACTCAAAAAAAAAAGTGGTTTCTCATCACCAAGGTCTGAGAATTCTGACGAGGGAGGCTTTAAAAAAAAAAAAAATTTATTACTCGCAGGCTAAAATGTATGGGATTATTTACGTTTTTTGTGACCAAAATTCACATTATATCGATTAAGAATTAGTCGATCTTTAAAAGTGGAGAAAATTAAAGTTATTTCTATACCACTGCATTGCTGGCATTATTAGCTTTAATTTGATACCAAACATAACAAATTTCGTCCATTTTTATCATGTTTTTCATCAAAAATCTCCAAAAAAAAAAAAAGTTTTCCTCAAAACCTGATTATTATGATGCGCGCGGTGATGAGAAACCATTTTATTTTTTTGAGTGGCCTAATATGGTTCCGGTGGGGCAATGGTTTGTGTGACACAGAACAAGTACAGAAAAGGCACAACAGGACTAACAACATTTAACACGAATCACACATAGGATGGGGGTGAAGGCTGAGGCCCTATATATGAGGAAAAATTGGTGTACTAAGAGTACTATATATATACAGCTTAATATTATAACTTAAGCCTAAAAGATCCCATATAGGAGACCTAAAGGAAAATCATACTCTTTGCTCATCTTAACCCACAGCAGACTTAGATTGGGACAGAGATGAGGTCGGGGTGTGGTGTTGGAGTGAGAAGTTGTGGACGAAATGAGGTGGGAGTAAGTGAGAGGTTGTGGCAGAGATGAGGTGGGAGTGGGTGAGAGGTTGTGGCAGAGATGGGGTAGGAGTGAGAGGTTAGGGCAGAGATGGCGGAAGTCAATGAAAAATTGTGACAGAATTGAGGTGGGAGTAAGTGAGAGGTTGTGGCAGAGATGAAATTGCAGTGAGTGAGAGGTTGTGGCAGAGATGAGGTAGGAGTGAGTGAGAGGTTGTGGCAGAGATGAGGTAGCAGTGAGTGAAAGGTTGGGGCAGAGATGTGATGGGAGTGAGTGAGAGGTTGTGGCAGAGATGAGGTAGGAGTGAGTGAGAGGTTGTGGCAGAGATAAAATTGCAGTGAGTGCGAGGTTGTGACAGAATTTAGGTGGGAGTAAGTGAGAGGTTGTGGCAGAGGTGGTGGAAGTGAGAGAATGGTTGTGGCAGAGATGAGGTCGGAGTAAATGAACGATTGTGACATAATTGAAGTGGGAGTAAGTGAGAGGTTGTGGCAGAGATGAGGTAGGAGTGAGTGAGAGGTTGTGGCAGAGATGAGGTAGGAGTGAGTGAGAGGTTGTGGCAGAGATGAGTAGGAGAGTCAGAGGTTGTGGCAGAGATGAGGTAGGAGTGAGTGAGAGGTTGTGGCAGAGATGAGGTAGCAGTGAGTGAGAGGAATGAAAATGTCAATGAAAGATTGTGACAGAATTGAGGTGAGAGTAAGTGAGATGTTGCGGCAGAGATGAGGTAGGAGTGAGTGAGAGGTTGTGGCAGATATGAGGTAGGAGTGAGTGAGAGGTTGCAGCAGAGATGAGGTAGGAGTGAGTGCGATGTTTTTGCAGAAATGAAATTGCAGTGAGTGAGAGGTTGTGGCAGATATGAGGTAGGAGTTAGTGAGAGGTTGTGGCAGAGATGATGTAGGAGTAAGTGAGAGGTTGTGGCAGAGATGAGGTAGGAGTGAGTGAGAGGTTGTGGCAGAGATGAGGTAGGAGTAAGTAAGAGGTTGTGGCAGAGATGAGGTAAGAGAGTGAGAGGTTGTGGCAGAGATGGGGTAGGAGTGAGTGAGAGGTTGTGGCAGAGATGAGGTAGGAGTGAGTGAGGGGTTGTGGCAGAGGTAAGGCCACTCAAAAAAAAAGAGTTGTTTTTCATCACCGTGCGCATCAAAAAAATCATGATTTGGGGAAAACCTTTTTTTTTTTTTCTTTTTACATTTTTGATGAAAAATATGCTAAAATTGCCAAAAAAATGGCAAATTTGGTATCAAATTAAAGCTCATGCTGTCAGCAATGCAATCAGCTAGGTGTAACTTGCATTGTTACAACTTTTGCTGATCAATAAACTCCAAATTACTAAAATGTGAAAATTGATCGCGAAATGTCCAAATTTCCCTATGCAAATTGCCCCTGTAAAAAAAAAAAAAAAAATTAAATAAAAAACGCCCTCGTCATATTTTTCATTGCTTGGTGATGAGAAACAATTTTTTTTTTTGAGTGGCCTAAGGTAGGAGTGAGTGAGATGTTGTGGCAGAGATAAGGTACGAGTGAGTGAGAGGTTATGGCAGAGATGGGTTAGGAGTGAGAGAGGTTGTGGCAGAGATGAGGTAGGAGTGAGTGAGAGGTTATGGCAGAGATGAGGTGGGAGTAAGTGAGAGGTTGTGGCAGAGATGAGGTAGGAGTGAGTGAGAGGTTGTGGCAGAGATGGGTTAGGAGTGAGTGAGATGTTGCGGCAGAGATGAGGTGAGCGTGAGTGAGAAGTTGACATAAATAACAGACGGTGAGGCCCATGCAGCATGCACCAGAAGCTGCCTGGATTTAGTACTGTGATACCTGAGGGAGGGCGCTGATTGTACCACCGAGACGCTAAAAAGGGCCGTGCAGTAGACGCCCCCATACTGCCGGAGGTACACATGGGGGCTTAAGGTCTATGGGAATAGAGAAAATTACACCGCAGGGACTAGTAACTCTGGTGAATGCCAGCTTTACGCCTTCAACTGTCACTATAAAACAAACATAACGGTCTCCTGTATAGCACTGCCTCTGCTGGTAGTTCCCTTTCTTGCCACTGCTACTGCCACCATTGCACTGCAGTAGTTCCCTTTCCTGCCACTGCTACTGCCACCACGGTGCTGCAGGAGTTCCCTCTTCTACCACTGCTACTGCCACCATGGCGCTGCAGTAGTTCCCTTTCCTGCCACTGCTACTGTCACCATTGTGCTGCAGTAGTTCCCTTCTCTACCACTGCTACTGCCACCATGGTGCTGCAGTAGTTCCCTCCTCTACCACTGCTACTGCCACCACGGTGCTGCAGTAGTTCCCTCTTCTACCACTGCTACTGCCACCATGGTGCTGCAGTAGTTCCCTTCTCTACCACTGCTTCTGCCACCATGGTGCTGCAGTAGTTCCCTCCTCTACCACTGCTACTGCCACCACGGTGCTGCAGTAGTTCCCTCTTCTACCACTGCTACTGCCACCATGGTGCTGCAGTAGTTCCCTCTTCTACCACTGTTACTGCCACCACGGTGCTGCAGTAGTTCCCTCTTCTACCACTGCTACTGCCACCACGGTGCTGCAGTAGTTCCCTCTTCTACCACTGCTTCTGCCACCATGGTGCTGCAGTAGTTCCCTCCTCTACCACTGTTACTGCCACCACGGTGCTGCAGTAGTTCCCTCTTCTACCACTGCTACTGCCACCATGGCGCTGCAGTAGTTCCCTCTTCTACCACTGTTACTGCCACCACGGTGCTGCAGTAGTTCCCTCTTCTACCACTGCTTCTGCCACCATGGTGCTGCAGTAGTTCCCTCTTCTACCACTGCTTCTGCCACCACGGTGCTGCAGTAGTTCCCTCAAGTACCCCCTTACATGTCTGTGTAAGTAATGTCAAAATAAATGAGGGGGGGGGGGGGTAGACCCATCTACATTGCAGTTACCGCCTGTAAATAGTCTCCATCTTGTCGGCCATCTTGACAAGAATTCTGAGCTAGTCCAGAATGCATTGCTCAGCGCTGAAGGCATCATTCATGGCTCAAAGCAGCCGCTGCTGGTTAAAACACAGATCACAGTTACCAGCTCAGTAGCCAATCAAAATGCCTCTAACAAAGTCTTAAATGCCCATGGCAGCGATTGGCAGTGTCAGATTTGAAATTCAGAAAATGAAAAAATCACTCCCTCGGGACCATGTGACAAGATAATCAGACTGGAGGGGGCGCCGGTTGGAGGGGTGGGGGGCACAGATGTTGTTTCTGCGAATTGTCTGCTAGCTTTCTTGGTTTAATCACAGTATACTACAGTTTCTATGACAGCCTGTCCCATTCTTATATCTCTGTGTGACTAATTACACCAAGATATGTCATGTATTTAATCAGTGGAAACAAGCAAGTATAATAAATTCGGCTTTTTCTCGGGGTCTTTATTAATCATAATGCTTTTAATGAGTTTATTAATCATAATGCTTCTTATGGTCTGAATGCTGAGTATATATGGTCATATGCTACCCCCAGTTAGTTAGGCCTAAAAAAAGAAAGGTTTGTTTTAGGTAACATGCGCAGAAAATTTAGGGCCGGTAGGTCGGTTCTTTTAGTAAAACTTTTTTTTTTAAACATAAAAGTACTAGCCGGTCTCTCCGAGGACCCTAAAATTGACCAAAAAAGGGTACAAATGCGGAAATTATTTCAAAATTGCATTAAAAAAAACTTATGGTCGGCCTTGTTTTGATAGGGTCGGTCGGGGGACCTGAAACAAACCTTCTTTTTTTTTTTGCCTTATTGGAATCAGAAGTTAGACCCTGGGGCATATCCTGTCTCCCGCTGTAACAAACACTCATCTGCAAGCTAGGCTGTGAATCAAGCCACTAAAGTGCTGTAAAGTTAGTGTATACTATATAATGTAATTAGAAAAAAGGACATGATATGTCAGTAAAAGCCACTAAAAGGGCCCAGGCCCGTAACTAGCTCTCGTCGTAGGGTGGTTTGTTTTTGGATATGGTGCAACTTTACTTGATAATTTCAAAGATGGAAGTGGACCTTTCTGATATGATAGCGGAACTTTGTGTGATATATTTAAAGAGGAAGCAGAGTTCCATGTACCTGATAAATCTTTTATTTTTTCTCACTAGAATCCTTGATAATTGTCCGATCGGCAAGCCGTGAAAAATGACATGTAGCCAAAGATGCCCTCTTTACAATCAGCTAGGGTGGAACTCTTTAGACCTTGAGAGAGGTGAGGTGGTTCGTTTAAAACGACGAACCCCCCTAGTTACAGGCCTAGGGCCCCCGGGACGGAATAGGCATGTGACCAAGGCAGGGTTTAGCCTGCAGCTGGCCCCTAGTAGATGGTGAGTTTGGTATGCCCCAAATGCCTCGGTTTAGTCTAACACTGAACCAGCGTGACTGTAGCTTTCTTTTTTACATGAGGCCCCCTTTCTATTTCAATTTTTTTTTCTGATTAAAAATCATGGTCGCTGTGTGTAAACCCTACAATTGACCCCCCCCCCCCCCCAAAAAAAAGAAAATTTCTCCAAAATTGCATAAAAACAAGTAGGGTCGCCCCTCTTTTGTTAGGGTCGGTCGGATGACCTGAAACACACCCTATTTTTTGCCTGATTGGGAGAGAAAGCCCAGTTTGTCAGCTGTAGGGCCCCCAGGAGGGAACCAGACCAAGGCAGCGCTCGGCATGCTAAGTATGACTATACTTGTATAATATATTGTGTTCATCGGCTGGCTAAATAATCAAAACAAGCTAATCTTTGTAATACGTAGTGATTTAATGATGCACAGTTTGTCAACAGGAGGCCACACGCAGGAATCTACTGGTGTAATATCGCATGCCTATCAATGGGCCAAACAATCAAAACAAGAAAGTACTCTTTGTAAAAAGTACTGTAAAACCTTGCGTATAAGCCGCGGCTTGTACGCGAGTCAGATGGCCAGTGCGCCGAGTCAGAATGCGGCTTATACGCAAGTTTTAGCTACTATAGTACAGTATTATAGTCACCATAATGAGATCGCCAATGCGGCTTATATGATCGGCCTAAAGTCTATGTGTTGCTTATAAGTGATTTGGCTTATATGCGAGGTTTTACGGTAGTTGTGTAAAGATGCATCTTTGCAGGAGGTGATGCCCTGATCGGGTATCCCTTGTTGAAGTAATAGCTCAACATCAGGGATGACAAGTGTTATTTTACGATTTTTTACCCTTATTTCGCCCATTATGATTTTAGATATCAAATTATGATTTTCAAGCATCTCTGGGATATGAATGTACCATACTGAGGAATGGGATAAAAAGCCTACTACAAATACACAAAATTAGATTAAAACTAGATTTTGTTGGTCATCGAGCAACATTGCGCATTGAGGAGCAACCAATTAATTAATCATTTATGATGAGCCAGATTACAGCTTTACTGAATCAGTAGAATCCATTCATGCTGTTAACTGTTATTTTGTTGTTACAATTTTTGTTACGATTTCAGTAAAAAAATTCTTACGCTTTTGGGGTCCAAAGATCGTAAGAAATACAATTTTGGGGTGGGTTAAATTGGCATTCCCGCTACAATGAAAATAACATAGATGCCTACACTGGGGACTTGTTTTGCAATAAGCATCATAAAAACACCTTATACAACATGTGGACTGCTTGTTTATGAAAGACGTGTAAACAGGAGGATGTCCAGTCTATTCGAAATCCTGCCGGACACCGGCTACAGCCGGCAAAAAGCCTGCCGGTCCGGCAGAAAGACTGCTACTGCCGGCCCGAATGGCAGGCTGTGATCTGGAGATCCTTGCCTACATGACTTTTTTACGGCTTGTAAATCAAACCATTATTAATGTTTCTGCAGTGTAAAACAGAAATATTTTCTGTAATGTTCTTCAGTAATTTACTTATTAAAATAATAAATATAACTGTAACATACAGAGAGACCCTATTCATGTATCCCTATCAGTATAAACACCTGCTTTATGCTTAATTCTTAAATAACAAGATCGCACACCAATATTCAGGCCTGCAAAATAGAAGCCGGGCCTGTAAAAAGATATTTCTGCATTTTTGACGGTTTTTATGGATAGACGGATGGATGGTCGTTGGTGGAGGCACCCCTTCAGGGTTGTTGTTTTTCCACCTTTAGAATAGGACATGGATATTATCCTGGTTTTAATTGTTTAAAAAAAAGATTTATTTTTAATGATGTATCTAGTACTTAGACTCTTAAGCCATTTAAAGAAATTTTATAAGCGCCCAGGGCACTTATTACGTCGAATACGGTACTGTGGTACTGCTGCTGTCCTGTATGGTGGTGTTGACCTTGCAGGGGTGTCAGAACAGGGGGGGCCAGGGGGGCCATGGCCCCCCCCAATCCTAGACATGGCGGGGCCAGAGTATCTTTTAGCCCCCCCAAATTTTTGAAATGCTAATGAATTATATTCATTACTCTAATAGCTATAGAAAGAAATACGCACAAATTGACCTTAAAATGCACCAAATCATGTCAAATTTCTCAAAATTCTCCTTGGGGGCCCTGCCCCCAGACCATATAAATTTTTCAGTGTGTCGCTTTTTAACGCTCGGAATTGCGCACCCTTCTGAACTTTGTTTGGTTCGGCCGCGGCCCCCCCAAAGTCAATTTGCTTCCGACACCCCTGGCCTTGGGACGTCCTTGAAGGTGGTACCAGGGTGAGACTGGACCAGACTGTGGACCTGTTCTGTCACTGTTAGTTAGAGTTCACACCTGTACGGTGGGGGGGGGGGGGTGGAGGCTAGTGTTTTAGTAGTAGCTGTTGGCTGTGTCTCACGACCTTGGGACAATGTTTTTGTGTCTGATCGGGTGCGGTCTCTGACCGGGTGCCGTCTCTGACCAGGTGCCGTCTCTGACCAGGTGTCAGAAAAAGGTGTTTTGAAAAGAATTATACTCATATATATAAGGATTTGGAAAAACGTTATGGCGGTTGTTATATAATCATAGTTATAATTGTAATTAGCCTCCTGCTGCTAGTATTTTGACCTTATCAAGCCAAGCCGGTCAGAGACGGCACCTGGTCAGAGACGGCACCTGGTCAGAGACGGCACCTGGTCAGAGACAAAAACATTGTCCCAAGGTCGTGAGACACAGCCTGTTGTTGTTGTTGTTGTTGAGATATTTTATTTGGCCAGGGAATTGTTACATAGGAACCTTTTCATCGCAGAGCCAAGGACTAGCACTATACTGGTGACAATGATTTATAATCTTATATTATAGACAGCTAAATCACAGCCAAAGCCCTTTACTCTTTAAATTTACTGTAAATTTTTAGTTACATTTTTTTTTAAATTCAAAATTTCAAATCCTCTAAATTCCACTCATGAATTAATGCAATCCTGCAGCTGGCTTTTAAATGGGGTTACTTCTGAGAGTTGATGTGTCCTTGATAGTGGACAAATATCTGTGTTGTTATTGAACAATTGACATTCGCTGTTTTAGATATATGTCAATAATCATCATCGACATAAATTGGAAGTCAATGACTTCCCTTACTCCAGGTGGTGATTGGTGAGATGTGTCGACTCGGTGCGGGAGTATTCAACTATTGTCCGCCTAGCATGTTGCCGCTAAGTGTCATTAACGTTACTGTAGGTTGTAGGGTGCAGCAACAATTGATGTACTTAGGTGTAGGGTCATGGGGAGCAAACAGCATCAAGGGACCTGTTTCCATAGCAACATACAAAAGTGAGCCTTAGCTTAAACTAGTTAATTTACTCCAAATTCGGCTCTTGCATTTTTACTGACTTTCAGAGGTAGGCTCTTGAGAATTTTAGCTTCCAAGAATTTTACCATACCTTTTTTTTTTCTTTTGGCCATGAATAAGTGTGCATAATATTTACAGTCCTTGATATTATTTAACCAATAATATATGGATATGGCCGCATGAGGGTTGTGTATTGATGAATAACGACCGAGGTGCGGTTAGCCTAAGTTATAACCAGCGTTCTCGCCAGTACTGCATTCAAGCATTCAAGCACCATGCCGACCCTATTGGGTCAAGACACTTCCAAAGGGTTGGCATGATGCACCAACGCAGCACGGCACACGACTAGCCGGGGCTGCATTGGTGCAACATGATGCCAAATATCATCTTTTAGCGATATGCAGTCTCCGTGAAAACTTTTTTGCCATGCAGGACATTGGGTCCTGCAGATCTATTATTTTGGAGGACCTGCTTAAATTTTGCAGGCCCGAATGCCTGAGGGCACTTTTCATATCTAAAAAAAAAGTATAAAGCAAGAACTTATATTGAATCAATACATCTTTCCTGTATATTCCTATTGAAACATTGTAAAATGTACAATCTAGAGTAATGATTTTCAAAATATTTATGCAAAATGCTATTCTCTCTAGAGACCTTAATAATGGTCCGATTTACAAGCCGTAAAAACTGACATGTAGCCAAAGATCCAGCCAGTCATTTTGACCAGCAGCAGGACCAGTCCAGCCGGTCCAGAAGCCTTTTAGCCGGTGTCCGGCACGTTTTCAGGGACACTGGAAATGCCGTCCTTTAAGGATTGAGGTATGGTATAGAACGGAGACCAAACATGATACTGGTTTCAAGTAGCCTCTTTTGGAAAATTGAAATTAGAATGCTCGGGTATGTAATAGATAGACTATGGTTATGAAAAGGTATGTATAATTAACCACAGCTTGCTGGTGGGGCCAGACGAGGGTGAAGCCCAAGTAGCCCTACCAGCAAGCTGTGGTTAATCTACATACCTTTTCATGACCATTGTCTATCTGTTTTAAACCAGGGTATGCACTATATCCAAGGTGCGAACTCTATTGTTCTGCACCACCACCGTGGTTTAAGAGTTCATACACCAGACATCTATGCTGAGTTTTATGCTTCCAAATAGGAAATACGCTTTGCCAGGACAAACTTGTTAACTTGCGGTGATCTTTCAACTTAACATGCACAGACGGTATTATTCGACCTGACGTCACACCCCTTTTAACCAATCAGGACTCGGTTTATTACCATCATGTTGTGTCCTTAAAATAGTCCAAGCTTCAGCACCAATGACCGTCTTGTCTCAATATGTCAAACAAATGGTCCTGCACCTGTGATCACAACTAATTTACTGCAAGCCCCACGGCACACCTAATTACTATTAACCCTTAAGGATGGCATAATGCATTAATGCATCATGCCTTGGTCGTCATGATGCATGAATGCAGCCCTGGCAAGTAACTCGCCACTGCAGCATATGGGGTCAAGACACTCCCGAAGGGTCGGCATGATGCAGCACTGGCAAGTTTGGATCAGCTGTCTCGATCAGTAACCAAGGAAAAGTACTGTTTGCGGGACCCCCACTGATCGGATCAGAGCATATCAAACATGTTTGATATGCTCTGATCCGATCAGCTTATCAAGACATCTGATGGAAACATGCCGTTTGCGGTGGCCTTTACTCGCTGGGGCTGCATTCATGCATCATGATGACAAATGTCATCTTTTAGCGACATGCCGTCCTTAAATGGTTAGTAAGAATGACCTTAAAGGCCAGCATAAATAATGCATAAAGGCTTGATATTCATTATCCTCATGATGCACCAAAGCATCACGAACAACTTGTCACATCCTATTGATGCATCATGGAGAGCCTTCCTGGGATTCCGCTAGGACTCGTTTTCCATTAGCCAATTTGGCGAATTTGTTTCAATTTTCATTGGCCAAATTGTATACCAATTAGCCAAACATGTTTACTGTGAAATATACTCACATTTAAAAGTAAAATTTAATGAAATATTTGATTGATTAAAATAAGGAGCACAAACAGTCCAGCAACCACTGTTAGCCAATCTGGCGAATTTTCAATGGATAGCATTAGCCAAAATGAACTTTGATTCGCCATTGGCGATTTGGCGAGTGGCTAGCGGAATCCCAGCCTTCAGGAGTGTATCAACCCCATAGGGTCAGCACTGCATTTGTGCATCATGCCAAATGAATGCAGTGCATTAAAGCACTCTGCTGCCCTTAACCCTTTAAGGGTTGCATGTCGCTAAAAGATGACATTGGTCTTCATGATGCACTAATGCAGCCCCAGCGATTAACTCACCAATGCTGCATTGATGCATCATGCTGACCCTCTGGGAGCGTATCAACTCCCATAGGATTGTCATGATGCTTGAATGCAGCACTGGTGAGTTACTCGCCAGGGCTGCATTCATGCCAAGGGCATGATGCATTTGTGCATGATGCCTTCCTTAAAGGGTTAGATAGCTAATAAATGTCCAACACATTGCCTTAACCACCTGGTGTTTGGAGGATGTCCTGATAAGAGAACTTGATAGCTGTGATTTAACGGAACCCTGATGCCTAGCTCACGTCTAAGAGGCCTCTCAATGAGTGCAGTACATCTTTGGACTTTAAGGGAAGGCACCAAATGACTTGATTGGTTTAAAACCGAGCATTGATTTTCACTATCTTAAAGATTGCACTTGTATTGAACATGTTTAGCTAATATGTATAATTATTTTTAAATGGAAAAACGAAATATGAAGTCGGGTAGGTCTGAGCACTGAGCCCCTTATCAAGGGTCTCAATGAAATATGGGGACTTTCGAGGTCAATCTATCGGGCAAATACAGAGCTTAAACAAATCCTGTATACTTCTTATGTACCTTTAATCTTGTATTCTCATTTTCATAATCCCAATAATGTTATATGGATATGGATTTTACTAAACTCAAATGAAGTCAAATTAGCAAATTGTCATTGGCGACCAAAGTATCATAAAATGGTTAGAATCATATCTGGGTAATCGAAGACAGGTGACGTCACTTAACGGTCAAAAATCAAAGGAATGTAGGGTCTCTTTCGGCGTACCCCAGGGTAGCAGCCTCGGCCCATTAATGTTTCTTATGTTTATAAATGATTTTCCAGAACATGTTGTAAATAGTAAAATTTTTATGTACGCCGACGATATTGTCTTAATAACTTCTGAAAATAGTTTTCAACACTCAGAAAGAAAACTGCAGCAGGACGTTGATCTAACTAACACCTGGTGCAAGCAGAATTGTCTAACTATCAATAAGAAAAAGACTAAGGTAATGAGAGTAACAAGGAACAGATTCACTGGTGTCATTCCTGAATTGAATGTAACTATAGGGGAACATAAGCTTGAGGATGTTAGGGACTACAGGTACCTTGGGGTGATGGTCGATAATAAATTCACCTTTAAGCCGCAAGTCTCAGGAACAATCAGATCCACAGGCCACAAGGTTCATATGTTGGCGAGAATTAAGAAATACATGGAGGAGGAACAATCCTTACTAGTTTTTAAGCAGATGCTGGTCCCATACTTCGATTACGCTAGCTTTGTTATTGATTGCACCACTGAGGACCTGATCAAAAGGCTTCAAAGAATTCAAAATAGAGGTCTGAGAGTGTGTAGATATAATAACATGTTTGAGCGCTGCTCAGCGACAGACCTACATACACATTTTAAAATGAAGTTGTTGACACATAGGAGGTATACACAATTGTTATTAATAATGTATAAACAATCTAAGACTAGGGGTATTAATATACCCATGGGAAATCGGAGAACTAGAGCCGATCATAAAGTGAAGTTCAAACTAGATGCGCATAAGTATGTCAGTTCAGATAAGAGCCCGTGGTACAGAGGAGTCCAGGCATGGAACAAGCTCCCTACTGATACTCAACGGCAAGCAACCAGTGCAGCATTTAAACATGCCATACGCCACTTAAAACCGCCTGTAAATTTCTGATCTGTCGAATAAGGTCTCTTGTACATATTATGTAGATGTGGTTGTGTATCTTAATCATGTTCTAACTGAAGTACTCTGTGTAATCGCCACCACGTGCAAATGTGGCTTGATGTGTATAGTGCTACTTATTTCATTTTATTTCATTTTATTTCATTTTATATTCTTTATTGTTGTATTAGTGAACTCCAACTGCTCCATATACCAACAGCAGCGTGCATAGTCATTTATGGCCTGATCCTAATAACGACCAGAATGAGTCTGAATCTCTGTGAAACGTCGACGCACTTAGTTAAACAAGTTATACTAGTCCACCTATGTACACAGGGATGGTTTCAGGGAGTGATCTGCAACGAGAGCTTATTGAGCTAGTCATGCGGCAAGGTTTATAAGGTTCATGATTACCTGAAGTATGAAGGAATACAAGGAGCAAGACAGGTTTAGTATAAAACATAAGCGACGGATACGTGAATTGTTCTGAGTATACTTTATTTAATACCTAAGTAAGTCAGTAAGGACTTGCGCCACACATATGTACATGTAACTTTTGCCGCAGAAGGCTACCGGTAGTATAACATCACGTATCATACAGTCCAAAAAGCAAGGACTAATCATTAAGTAATCTTTTTTTGATGATAAATAAGGTCTATCTTATTCACAAGTAGGAAGATAATGTTTCCCTACTCACATATGTATTATTTTATTGATCAGTAATGACATACAAACCAAGAAAATTGTACGAACGCTGACCACGTTCGGGTTGCCAAAGGTCGATCGTCTTGATATGAAGAGGCAATAAACAGTGTTAAACTTGAACTTGAACTTGAAACTTGAATCATTCATTATGATGATAAAAGCACATCATGGTACATCAAAATAATTCACCGTCATTAAAGCAGGGATGCCAAGGTTTACGATTCTTTCGTAGTTTTACGATTTTTTTCCCCAATTATGAGCATTACGATTATTGCTGACTTTTAAGAATTTTCAGGTACAATGAAAGTCTTCCTAGATTTCTAGGAAGTACCGGTACTAGATTTTTGCTTTCATTGTATTTGAATTCTAGGAAATTGCAGGGAGTAGCATTTAGACCACTCCACTCTGCAATCATATGGTTAACGATGGAGTGATATTAGCCTAGAAAAATGCATTATTTATCACATTATATATGGATCATAAATCACAAATGTAAGTGCAAGAGCATTCTATAGAGCGTATTATTGTTATTATTTTTGTTACGATTTCTAGCAAAAGATGTTACGATTTTGGGGTCCAAAAATCATAACAAATACGATTTTGGGGTGAGGTAGCTCTGTTAAAGGGTGAAACACAGGGAGGCTACCAGTTGGGATTCCAGCTGCTTTCTGAGCATATCTCGTTAGGCCAAAAAAAAAAAGGTTTGTTTCAGGGTAACCTGGCATGAAATTGTAGGGTCAGCGGGTTGGATTTTTTAATTTTTTAATTTTTTTTTACATGAAAGTACTAGCCGGCCTCTCTGAAGACCCTAAAATTGACCCCAAAAAGGTAAAAATATGGAAATTTCTTCAAAATTGCATAAAAAACGTAGGGTCGGCCCTCTTTTGATAGTGTCGGTCGGGTGACCTGAAACAAACTTTTTTTCCTTTGGCCTAAACAGGCAGGGTGGCAGTTAATGGCAGTTGTCTAGATGTGTCTTTCCGCGTACATCTCGTTAATAACCTGTCCTAATGTTTCTGTGATATCTCGTTCCAGGTGAGTCCTCTTCTAGTTGCCGCTATACGTGAGTAATTACCCCGCCCCCGGCACGTCTGTCCCCGTCGATTTGTCATGGTGCTCTCTATACGGCACTAGCGCATTAGGCTATAGGGGCTGCCATCTCGACTCAGAGCAATGCATTCTGGTTAGACCCCCGACTCCAGAGCAGTGCATCATGGGTGAATTTCTTATCATTCCCTTTGTTCCAGGTGTGAGAGGAGGGGATTAGCTTGATAAGGAGATCGGGGTGTGGTAGCTCTGTTATATCCTCAATTACCAGGATATGCTAGTGCCGTATAGTGAATCTCGCATCTGAAGGCGAGCCCAAACACTGGGTGGTGCTTATGTCCTTTTTACCCCGCCCCAAGTCTCCTACTCCCAACCCAACGCTGCTCCGTCACCTCTGCTGTGTATGGTCTGGGAGCAGAGCTTATCTATAATTGATACCAACTTGCGCCAGATTGGTGGTACAAAAGGTGTGTATTGGTCAATACACATCCAACTACAGACAGATTATTATCTAGATCAAAGGGGTAATTAAATGAGCTGGGGCCTACTGTATGATTAACACCTTTAGTTGACAGGGAATGGAAAGATGTGTATTGGGATGGGATGATCACATGCTCCCAGGCTATCACACTGGTAGGATAGGCGCTAACCGAGTCTGCCCCGCCCCGGGCACGTCTGTCTCTGTCGATTTGTCATGGTCTTCTCTATAGGGAATCTCGCAACTGAAGGCGAGCCCACACGCTGCGTGGTGCTAAATAGACAGAGGCCCACAATAATCTGTCTGAAATACAGGTTTCTCCACGAGTGGGACCTTGGGACCTTGGGACCCTCCTGGAATCCTCCCACTGAGTCAATGGGAACATTCCAGGAGGGTCAGAGAGACCGGCTAGGCGGCCTTCCGCCCGGAGGGACTGCAGGGGAGGCGGGGAGGGCGTCATGGGGGGAGAGGAGGCGTCCTGGGGGCGTTCTGCTGGCCGGGAGGACTGCAGGGCAGGGGGGGGGAGGGTCTAGGTCCGACTTCCTTTTTTTTCACCTGTCCTGACTTACATCCCTGCACTAATAAAGGTCCTAATGGCCTTGCGAGCCAGGATACGCCAGACAAGAGGTGCGTCTCATTAGCGTGGATGTCATCACCTCACACCAGTTTAACAACCCTTTCAGAGTCATTAAGGAGTTGGGTTAACAGGGTCAACAAGGGGTCAACCATATGCTCCAGTGTCTATGGTGGTAATTTATGACAGGTAGACAGCCCTGGCGCAGTCTTTGCGAAAACATGCAGGACAGTGGCAATGTCCTTCTAAAATGCCACCAGTCCAGCAGATTCACAAGTGCAGCAGGACCGAATGTCCAGTTGCATGTTAGGCTTTTCTGAACTAGAAGAATTCTTTTCTCATGCTAAAATGTGTTTGCCAATACATTGAGTACTATGTATCTATCCTGATTTGGTCATAAATAATCATAATTATAATGATTTTTTTTTCTTAAAATGGATAAATAGACAGATATGTGGCTATCCGGTCTTTCAAAGATGTAGCTGGTCCTGCAACATTGAAAATTTGCAGGACCGAATGTCCTGTGGGATAAAAAAGTTTTCGCAAAGACTGCCTGGAGGTGACCACAGAGAGTGCCAAATGTGTGTATAGACCCTGCAGTTGAACCCTATAAGGCCAAAAAAAAAGAAGTTGTGTTCAGGTAATGTGGCCCAAAAAAAGTAGGGTAGGTAGGTCGATTTTTTTTTTTTTTACCAAATTTTTTTTTCACCAAACTTTTTAAGAATTTTGAGACAAAATTCCTCCCATTTCCGTATAATTTTACGAGAAAATATAATTTCATTAAAAAAAAGAAGGTGTTTTTTGGTTTAAAAAACAACCCACAAAAATGCCTTCCAAAAAAGAGAGAAAAAAAAAAGTGGGTAGGGCCACAACTTTTTTTTTTTTTTTGGCCTAAGGCCGACATAAATGCATTAATGCAGTTACTCACACATGCAATCAACCATAAGTTGATAGGCCACATACTGATCTTTATACTAAGGGAGTGATCATTTATTATCAACAGGGGGGGTGGTGGGTTTGGGGGGGGGCAAACAATTTTGGACCCCTTGACCGGGGGGGGGCAAAAAAATTTGGACCCCTCTTGGGGGGGGGGCAAAAAAATTGAACCTGTTTTGAGCCAAAAAGCCCGCGCGTTACTATGCTTCAAAGGGCCCCCGCGTGAGCCGATTTAGAGAAGACCAAGACCATGGCCACATACTGATCTTTATACTAAGGGAGTGATCATTTATTATCAACAGGGGGGGGGGCAAAAAAAATTGGACCCCTTGACTGGGGGGGGGGGGCAAAAAAATTGAACCTGTTTTGAGCCAAAAAGCCAGCGCGTTACTATGCTTCAAAGGGCCCGCGCACGAGCCGATTTTCGACCCTAAGGGGGGGGGGGTAAAAAATGTTGACCCCACCGCCCCCCCCCCCCTGTTGTTTAAAAAATGATCACTCCCTTATAAAAGGGTGCTTTTTTTTTTGGCAAATATCATATACAAATCGCAAATATGATTATATGACAGCTATAATAAAAACACAGTGCTGTAAAAGAATGGCCCTAAAAACCAGGCTGACCGACCTTAATTACCAGCCTGGGTGGGTGGTCCAGTCTGTATAGTACATTCGGGCAGTCTTCCACCTGAGCACTGAGTGGCATCTCAGAGGCGTAGGAAGCAAATCTTTATCAGGGGGGTCCACTTCAACCAACTTTAAGTATTGGCTTTTATACATGATGTATCACATACACACACATATTGGATTGTATAGAGAAGTAGTTTTGAGCCCCCTTATAGTGCAGGTTGGGGCCCCAGCCCCTTCTACTCCCACTTTTTCCTATGCAGGAGAGATAAGGATTGGAAATCGTGTGTATTATATCATAAGTCTTGACAAATTTTGGGGCAGGCCCAAACATATTAAGGGCCCCCCCCTCTTCAGTGATTGGGGGATCCCGGGCCCCCCTGCCCCCCCCTTTTCCTACGCCACTGCATCTCTGTGTAGAGACAGCGCCTGTCTAGCCTCAGAGAGGGTGAGACAGCTGAGTAGTGAAGGAGACGGGGGAGTGGCCCTGTCGTGTGTCCAGACCAGATTATAGTGAGGCCAAAAAAAAAAAAAGGTTTGTTTCAGGTCACCCGACCGACCCTATGTAAACAGGGCCGACCCTACGTTTTTTTTATGCACTTTTGGAGAAATTTTTATATTTTTACACTTTTTTGGGGTCAAATTTTGGTTTACAAAAGTTTTGAAAAAATCTTCCCATTTTTACACTTTTTTGGGGACAATTTTAGGCTATGTAAAAAAAAAAAAGACAGAAAAAAAAAGAAAGAATCCGACCTACCGACCCTAGAGTTTCATCCCATGTTACCTGAAACAAAACTTTTTTTTAATTTGGCCTGGGCGCGCTGTGACAGGCACTGTCAGGGACGCTACTCTATGTATCTGTATGATAGGGCTTATCAGGTAAGGGACGGGAATAGGGCTGTGTCTCATGAGATCGGGCCATTGTTGTCGAACTCGTAGAAACCTACCCTGTGTACGTACTTTTTGAGAAGGACGCTTCTATCATCAAAAAAAAATTATTAAAAAAAAAAAATTCCGAACTTTTTCGGCTATAGTAGTTATACGGCGTAGGGGCAGTATCCTTAGGGTTGTTGTTTTTGTAGTTATCATAGATCTTTGAAGGATGTTATCTTGGTTTTAACCATTTTTATAGTTACTTATTCTCATGATCTTAAGGGGCCCTCACGACTGATGTACTTAGAGTGGGTTGGTTTGTAGGCTCTCCATTGTTGTCGTCTATGACCAGGTGCAATCTATGACCAGGTGCAATCTATGACTGGGTGCAATCTATGACCGGCTTGGGAAAAAAACACTTTATTTAGGGCAGATGAAGATGGTGGACAATATTAATGGGTGTCATTCAAGCCGGTCATAGATTGAAGTTTATGATTATGATTATATATAATAATATATTGTCACTTAATACAAATAGTGACACAGGAGTTTGCAGTATCAACTCTTCAAGAGCTGCTTCATAATTTAATGTCATGTCCTTTTTATCAGGATGCTTGAATAGTTTCAGTTTTTAATATTTTTATTGGCTTCATATAGTCATATTACAATAAGTTTTTCATATACTCACCTTTCTAAGAGTGTATGAACCCTGTCGGATGCACATGATGCATGAATGTATTTGTACAGAATATTTTCAATAGAAACCTATCAGCTATATATGTAAAAAGCTATACTAAATTCATGTTGATTATTACGATTTTTATTACGATTTCGAGCAGAAATTGTTACGATTTTTGGGCCCTAAAATCCTAAAAAAAATACGATTTTTGGCTTGGGTAACTTGGCATCCCTGGGGTGTGGACTATGAGAGATGCTAACATTAGGGAGTGTTCATTTATTAGTTAAAGGGGGGGTTGGTGGGTTTGGGGGGGGGCGTAAAAATTCCCGACCCCTCCTGAGGGGGGGGGGGGGCGTAAAAAATTCTGACCCCTCTTGAGGGGGGGGGGGCATAAAAATTTAAGCCCCTTTTAGCAAAAAAGCCTGCGCGTTACTATAGTAGCCTTCAGTGAGGGGGGGGGGGGCGCGAAATCTCAGCACCATCCCCCCCCCCTGTAATTAATAAATGAACACTCCCTTAGTACAAGTGAGTGTATAGTGGCAGCTGGTCCTCTGTGGTTTCCATGCCCTGCGGTGACTGTTGTATGTGTGCTGTATGAGGCTCAGGTATCCAGTGTCGGGTTACTGTCTGATGCATACACCATGTACATACACCATTAAAAGGGTTCAACTTCACCATTGTATGCCAGCTTAGTGTTTTTATCATTTTAATGCACTACCGTAAAACCCCACCTATAAAGGCCCCTTCTGGTCCTTCAAAAATGTAGCCGGTCCTTCAACATCGAAAATTTGCAGGACCGAATGTCTTGCGGGATGAAAAAGTTTTCGCAAAGACTGCATTGTGGTCAAAGACACTTGTAATAGACCTCCCGCCTTCAAGTAATTAACTTTGACCCAGCCTTGGCCAGGTGGAGGACTAGACCAGTGATATAGCCTGGCCCTTATTTCCAGGCAGCCTGTTAATTCACGCTGCCCAGGCTGATTTAACAGGCCGGGAGTCTTTACAGGCAGGGTGTTTGTACAGGTTGTTCACACTCTCCCAGCACATGACCCTGCTACAGCAGGCTGGGGCTCAGGCTTTCACACCTTTTCCAAGCAGAGGCAACTGTTATGCCTGCTCTTATGGTTGTCCCATCAGATAAAATACCAATTTAAACATGTGATTATTCAAAAATGCAGTGGACCAGGCACATACTGCATCCATAAGTTGGAAGGTGATGTACTGATCTATATCCTATATATGAGTTTATTCTTAGCAAATATCACATAAAAATTGCAAATATGATTAAATAAAAGCTATAGTGAAAACACAGTCCTGCTAATGAACAGCCCTGTATTCCAGGCTGAGTGACCTGTGAAACGGGCTGGGTGTGTTATGCAGGCTGTACTGTAAGTCCAGGCAGTCTTCCACCTGTTGACCTGCCTTCTGACATACACCAGGACATCCGATCTTGGTGATCTCAGCGTTTCTCAGCCGTCAGGTCTGCTTCAAGGCTACCACAAACCGAGTGTCTCAATCAGATGTCTGGATCATCTGATCGGATCAGAGAATTTTGATCCGCCCTGACTTGATCAGTGGGGTGTCCCAGGCACGGCAATTTCCCTTGGTTACTGATTTAGTCGGCCGATGGAAACTCGCTGTGTGGGGTTGCCCTTTAATAGTTGATGTGGACTAGTATATGAACAGATTGACCCTTTAACCCTTTAAGGATGGATGTCGCTAAAGGATGACATTTGTCGTCATGATTCACCAATGCAACCCCGGGGAGTAACTCACCGAGGCTGCATTCATGCATCATGCAGACCCAATGTGAGCGTCTCAACCCCGGAGAGTCAGCATGATACTTGAATGCAGCACTGACAAGTTACTCACCAGGTATGCATTTGGGCATCATGAGGATGAAGGGCATGATGCATTAGGATTATGCCATCCTCAAAGGTTTAAGTGTGGCATAATGCTTTAATGTGCTATGCCCTGTGTCATTTTGATGCATAAATGCAGATTTGAGGAGTTACTCACTAGGGCTGCAATCTTGCATCATGATGACCATGACCAAGTTATTAATACCATAATGCTTTATTAATGGTCATATCATTAGGCCAAATTTAATAAAAGGTGTGTTTCAGGTTACCCTACCCTAAGCAAAATAGGGCCGACCCTAGAAATTTTTATGCAATTTCGAAAAAATATTTATATTTTGGGTCATTTTTAGGCTATTTAAGGGTTGATCTGATAGTTCACGAGTCGAGGTGGTCATCGGCGAGTCAGCATTGTAGTTCGTGAGTCGATTTCTGGGTACTTTTCATGCTTAAGTAAAAAAAATATATATATATTAAAAGAAAAAAAAATCCGACCTACCTACCCTAGATTTTCAGACCATGTAACCTGAAACACACCTTCTTTTTTTTTGGCCTTACTGTAAAAACTTGTGTATCAGGCATGGCTAGTCAGATCACAAGCATGGCTTATAAGATCAGTCATCAGAACAAAGTCAAGTTTTTACATGTATACTACAGTACTAAAGTAAAATCAGAGCCTGTGTGTGGCTTATAGGATATTCCCATAGTGTGGCTTATACCCGAGTTGATCCATCGCACTGAATTGTTCCAAATATAGTCGTATAACAGGCTCCTCCTCCCTCTCTCCCCTCCTCCTTCCAGTTCATAACAATCCTATAGAAACCTATAAAAACCCAAAGCCACTACCGCTCTGCCGTAAAATCATTGAAATTGAATTTGAATTTGTCCCCTTGTTCCTGTATCAGGAAATATCCTCTTCAACCTGGTTCAAAATTTACATTGATGATACTAGGAAACCAGAGATGCTCCAAAGGTCAACAGTATCTCGCAGCAAATTGGATTTTTTCTGGGAACAAATGAGCTAAACCATGGCCTATTTCCTCTGTGGTCGGAGTTAATAAAGATTGCTGGATTAACCCTTTAAGGAGGGATGTCGCTAAAAGAGATGACATTTGTCGTCATGATGCACCAATGCAGCCCTGGTGAGTAACTCGCAAGGGCTGCATTGGTGCATCATGCTGACCCTATGGGACTATCTCAACCCTGTAATGTTAACATGATGCATGAATGCAGCCCTGGCGAGTTACTCACCAGGGCTGCATTCATGCATTATGATGATTAAGGGCATGATGCATTAAAGCATTATGTCGTCCTTAAAGGGATAAGTGGAGTGCAGTGTTTCAGTGAGGAATGCCCTGTTTATTAGCATTGTAGGGGCTTGGTTCTGGGTTAACATAATGTGGCGGGTTCTATTGGACGCTGCGTTGTGAACTCTGTCTGAACCCTTTAGTCAGGCGGTAGGTGGCAGCACCTGCTATGGGCTTGGGGTATAGACAGAGGTCGCTATAGGCTTCTGGCCTACGTGTGCGTGCACAGGCTGGCTGCCTATATATAGCCAGCGTCTGATGGAACTCGTCGGTTCCTTTGTAGTACCTGAACTATAAAGACCCTTGTTTATATCGGCTGCAAGCCTACTGACCTGCTCCAAACTCTATAGGGAGTTCGCCCGGATTAGCAAAGCCTGTCTAGGTTATCTTGAATAAACCTATATAAGCAAACTGTACACTTGATCCAAACTGTGACTCGTGACCCCTTTCAGAATTTCAGAACATTTATTGAACGTTTTCTGGATGATTTGTTGTGTCATATTCCCATATTCTTGTTTCTTGAACGAGGGAATCTCGGGAAAGTCACCCAATGCTGGAATGTTCTCTTGACAATTTCTTGAACAATTTCTTGCTGGAAAGCAGACATTTTCATCCCCCAGATTGTCATGGAAACCCTGCAGCAGGGTGCAATAGGCAATACAGTGTTGAGAAATTACTTAGGTGTAATAATCAGGGATGAAAGTCTTCCAAGATTTTCCCTGAAATCAAGTTTTTTTTTCAAGCATAAAAAAAATATTATCAGGATATTTAGCTGTAGACTCTCCTAGGATATATTTGATAATTACTCAATATAAACTCAATCAAGCTTATTTTGTGTCTGTAATACTATGATAAGACAATAGAATCACCACTGGTTCATCCTCAGTGGTACTACACATACACAGACAGGCTACACCACACTGATCTCAGTGTCAAGTTTTTCTCAGCCAATTTCAAGTTAACTTGAGAAAGCTTGAAGCCCTCTCTCTCCTCTATAGTCCTATAGATTTACACTCTTCACATGAGGCTTAGCCACTGAAACTAAGGTGCTATGCATGGAGAGTGTATGGACAGATTTCTCATTCTCCTCAGGAGGAGATAACGTCCATGACCACACGGACATGACAAATGCTTCTCCTCAGCAGGAGATGCCGTCCAGGAGAATATAGACATGACAAATCCTGCTACACAGCACTAGATATATGTGTCTATAGATGCATAAACATTCATATGCTCTATAATGTAGTTATGAGGTATGTTATATCTTCAAGTTTTTTTGACAAAGTCGACTTTCATCCCTGGTAATACTCATGATACCGGTTAACCCTTTAAGGACGGCATGATGCCTTGATGGTTTTGGTCGTCATGATGCATGAATGCAGCACTGGTGAGTAACTTGCCTCGCCAATGCTGTATTCAAGCATCATACCGACCCTATGGGGTTGAGACACTCCCAAAAAGTCGGCATGATGCACCAATGCAACTCTGGCGAGTTACTTGCTGGGGCTGCATCGGTGCATCATGATTAAAAATGTCATCTTTTAGCAACATGCGTTCTTAAAGGGTTAAAAGTCCTTAAAGGATTAATGAGTCAGTTAGTGACTATGTTGATTTCCAAGCGTTAGATGGATTTAGAAGTTTGCACACACATTTATACAGGCATTATGAATACAAATCCATGGTGTAACTGAAAAATAAAAATTGGCCCCCAGATTAGCTCCTAGCCCATCTTTAAGCGGGGGTCATTGGCTACGGTAAATCAGTAATCCTGGGACAAGTAGCGAGTCCCTTTAAAGGGTTAAGGGTTACCCTGCAAGGAAGGTCACTGAAAGATGACACCTATGCAGCCCGGCGAGTAACGCACTGGTACATCATACTGACCCCCTGGGAGTGCATCAAGCCCTTAGGGTCGACATGATGTATCCATGCATCATGGCACCCAATACCATGATGCATTAATATACCTCAAGTAAATGGCATAGTGTATAAAAGCAGTGCTGGCGGTTGAAGGTATACGTGGGGGTCATTGGCTACGGTGAGGTAATTAGCGTCTCAGGTGTGTAGTATGTCTGGTATTACCAGGTGTTTGGTAACCGGTAATTATAAAGTGCCACTGTCCTCTCACCTGCCTCATCACATCCAGCCCTATGGCTTTATTACATACCACCCTTTGCACCTGCAGACATACCTGGAGGAGTGGTCATTTTTTAACAACAGGATTTGGGGGGGGGGCAAAAGGATTTGGACCCCTTGAAGGGTCGGTGGATTTGGAGGGAGGAAAACCAAAAAAGGATTGGATCCCTTGAAGGGGGGAACCAAAAAAATTTGGACCCTTTGAAGGGGGGGGGGCAAAGAAATTGCACCCCTTTTTTAGTGGAAAAACCTGAACATTACTGTAGCTCAATGGCGTTGGCTGCGCTAAATTTCAACGTGCCTGGGGGGGGGGGCTGAAGAATTTTGACTCCTCCTGCGGGGGGAGACCAAAAAGATTCTGACCCTCTCGCGTGAAAATCCAGCGACCCACCCCCCACCCCCCCTTGTTACAAAATGACCACTCCCTTAGTACATACCACCCTGCCCCCTTACAGACATAGCTTTCCATACTGAAGCAGGTGTATCAGAGCCAATAGTATCAGTGGTTACATGTAGAAACACAACCAGCCAATAGTATCAGTGGTTACATGTAGAAACACAACCAGCCAATAGTATCAGTGGTTACATGTAGAAACACAACCACAGCCAATAGTATCAGTGGTTACATGTAGAAACACAACCACAGCCAATAGTATCAGTGGTTACATGTAGAAAGACAACCAGCCAATAGTATCAGTGGTTACATGTAGAAAGACAACCAGCCAATAGTATCAGTGGTTACATGTAGAAACACAACCAGCCAATAGTATCAGTGGTTACATGTAGAAACACAACCAGCCAATAGTATCAGTGGTTACATGTAGAAAGACAACCAGCCAATAGTATCAGTGGTTACATGTAGAAAGACAACCAGCCAATAGTATCAGTGGTTACATGTAGAAAGACAACCAGCCAATAGTATCAGTGGTTACATGTAGAAAGACAACCAGCCAATAGTATCAGTGGTTACATGTAGAAAGACAACCAGCCAATAGTATCAGTGGTTACATGTAGAAAGACAACCAGCCAATAGTATCAGTGGTTACATGTAGAAAGACAACCAGCCAATAGTATCAGTGGTTACATGTAGAAAGACAACCAGCCAATAGTATCAGTGGTTACATGTAGAAAGACAACCAGCCAATAGTATCAGTGGTTACATGTAGAAAGACAACCAGCCAATAGTATCAGTGGTTACATGTAGAAAGACAACCAGCCAATAGTATCAGTGGTTACATGTAGAAACACAACCAGCCAATAGTATCAGTGGTTACATGTAGAAAGACAACCAGCCAATAGTATCAGTGGTTACATGTAGAAAGACAACCAGCCAATAGTATCAGTGGTTACATGTACAAAGACATCTGAGCCCCATGTGGTATTGTATCCATGGTTACATGAATATCACATAGTGGCCTCAATCAGGGATCTCAAATAAGTGCGGGGTAAATGAGTGCATGGAAAAACTAAATTTTTTTTTTCGGAATACAAGATTTCCTATGCTTTAGCACTGAAGGGCCGTATTCAATGCCCCCATTGAATACAACATGGCCGTATTCAATGGGCTAAGAAAAAGTTGGTTTTCATTCATTAAATGGCTTCAAATAAAAAACTCAGCCTGCGGCTTCGTGGGATACTGCCCTAGCCCCCACTCGTGAAATAAAACAGAGATGGTATCAATGGGCGTTGGCATTTGTTTATAATATACTCAGCATTCAGACCATAAAGAAGCATTATGATAAATAAACTTATAAGATCCCGAGAAAAAGCTGCATTTATTATGCTTGCTTGTTTCCACTGATTAAATACATGACATATCTCGGTGTAACTAGTCGTGAAATACAACAGAGATGGTATCAATGGGCCTGGGCATTTGTCTATGTATGCCATTTCTGTATGTCAAATAAGGCCACACTTTTTTTTTCATTCTTTGGGTTATGGACACCATGAACAAGTACGGAGGACGAAATTTAAAGAATGTACAATAAAATAAAATTTAGTCTTTTGCGTTTTACCACCTAAAATCTTTAATAATGGTCCGATTTACACACTGTAAAAAATGAGATATAGCAATTTAAATGGAGATTTAGAATATTATTTTTAGTGCAGGGTTTCCATGGTAGTGCGGCGGGCCCGTAACCCAAAGCAGAGGTGTTGTACAAGCATAGACTACATGGTCGCATTGCAGTCTATACGAAAGGTTTTTCGCCTTGCAGAACATTCGGTCCTGCAGATTTGTTATTCTGCAGGCCCGGCTAAATGTTTGCAAGCCTGGGTACCAGAGGAAATGGTTATATTAAAAACATCAAACATATTATAAAGCTAGAATTTACATAGGAAGTGATGATGAATAGAGCTTACTGGTATATTCAAATCATTTTGATAATTACAGTTGTATAACTTTGGGTAACTTTCTACGAAATATCCAGGCTTTCTAGTTATCTCTCTAGATTCTGGCATAGAAGCCGCGGCTATGCCTTGTCTGGCATATCCTGGCGAGGCCCCTGACTGTGAGGGCATTAGGACCTTTATCAGTCTTAAGTTTGACACCTACAGGAGGAGGTCAGACTCACTTTGGTGGTGCCATCATGGCCAATAAAAGTTGAGGAGATGAAGGGCCAGTCTTTGCGAAAACATGCAGGACAGTGGCAATGTCCTCCTAAAATGCCACCGGTCCAGCAGATTCACAAGTGTAGCAGGACCAAATGTCCAGTTGCATTAGGCTTTTCTGAACTAAAAGAATTTTTTCATGCTAAAATGTGTTTGCCAATATACTGTGTACTATGCATCTATCCTGATTTGGTCATAAATAATCATAATATTAATGAATTTTAAATTCTTAAAATGGATAAATAGTCAGATATGTGGCTATCCGGTCCTTCAAAGATGTAGCCGGTCCTGCAACATTGCAAATTTGCAGGACCGAATGTCCTGTAGGATGAAAAAGTTTTCACAAAGACTGGTTCATGCCTGAGTTTTCCAGTCAGTGTCGTGCGCGTCTCACTAGTAGTACAGTAACTTTATACCTAATTATGAACATTGAATAAATATTAACTCTTTAAGGACACATGTCGCTAAAAGATGACATTTGTCGTCATGATACACAGATGCACCCACAGCGAATAACTCACCAGAGCTGCATTGGTGCATCATACCAACCCTTTTGGAGTGTCTCATCCCTGTAGGGTCGGCATGATTTTTGAATGCAACACTCTCCATGATGACAAAGTGCATGATATATTAATACACCATGCCGTCCTCAAAGTGTTAAAAAGCTGGGTTTCACTAGTCTGAAAAAGGTGTACAAAGTCTGTTCACCGGAGTTGGTGAACAAGACTTCCTTCACTATTTGGGGACAAGCTGGCTGAACTCTAGTCAGGGCCCCATCAGATCACGGTCCCCAGCGACGAGTTCAGATTAGATGAACCAGGTTTCACAGGAATGGTTGGTTTACCTATGAGGATTACCAGGTGTTGTTGGTCTATATATCAGGTTAATCCTGGCAAAAGTGCTGAAAAATCCCAGGTTTTTAGGTCAGATTTCATAATACCATCAACATGGGGAAGGTTATTTGATAAATCAGTCAGAAATTCCCCACAATCAACTCAATAGTTTGTCGTGAGAAACAAGAATCTGACATTCGTTTTTTAAAAATTGTGTTACCTAGCGCCTTAACCCCTCAATCCCTCTACCTAACAGTTAAATATTAAATTCACTTTTAATCACTCTTTGTTTTCCATAGCCTTCCTTGGACACGAAGCACATGTCTTCATATCTCTCAGTTTTCCTTCATGCACTCTCGTATTAACTCTGACCTTGGAGAAAATGGACCACGGTTTACCCTTCTCGCACCGAGAAAAATTGAATTAAATATGAGATGCTGGGTATAACATTTGGAGCATCTCTGGTTTCCTGATATTACCACAGTACATTATTAATCAGGTTGAAGAGGATATTTCCTGATACAGTTTCTCAGTAAGTGACAGCTTTAACCATTTAAGACCAGCATAATGCATCACACTCTTTTGCCGACTAGATACACCAATTAGCGGCATGATGCATCAATGCAGCACATGTCAACATAATGCATCACTCCCTGGCGAGTACCTGGCCCAACATGCACCAGTGCTACATCCATGCCAAACCTCTCCGACAAACAGCTTTAAAAACTAAATCCAGAACTAGCAGATAATTGGGAACACTGCCTCTGAAGTCTCAAGGGAACTGTGGGAGATTCAAACCGGAAGTGGGCGAGAGTGGAGGACTATGGGTGGCTGTAGGAGGGAGGATGCTATACTGTAAACGTATGTTATTTCGCGCTGTACTTATTTTTGCGATTTTCGCGATTTTTAAAATCGCGAAAATATGTACAGAGCGAAAATTTATCCAGTGTAGCTATATAACTACTATGCTGCGAAATCACGAATTTAAATCCACGCGAAATTGTACTTTATGGCCAAATCGCGAAAATATTCATGCGCGAAAATACATACATTTACAGTATGTTATCTTGTTGGTTACAGGTAGATTGCACAAACTATTTGCCTTTTATGGTCAAGATAGATGATTGCAGTTCTGACAAGTAGACCACGAGGGCATCATAACAGCCGTTGACATTGTCAATGACCGAACCTTTTCCCTCCTGATTTATGAAGGGCAACAAAATCAGTGCCTGCAATGTGATTGCCTGTTTGAGCACACCTTTGCTTTTAACCATTTAAGGACAGCCTGTGGCTAAAAGATGACATTTTTCACTATGTTGTACCAATGCAGCCCCAGCGAGTGACTCATCGTGCATCATACCAACTCTTGGGTCTCAACCTAGGGTCGGTATGATGCTTGAATGCAACAATGTAATCATGACGACCGAGAGCATGATGCATTAATTGCATTATGCCGTCCTTAAAGGTTTAAACTTTAAGAAAGTCCTACCACTGCGCTTAAGAAGACCTGAGATGTTTTAACCTTTTAAGTAGGGCTTAATGCAATCATGCATCATGACCTAGGTTATTAAGAATCATGAATGCAGCCCTGGCGAGTAACTCGCCAGTGCTGCATCAAAGCATCATGCCAATCCTAAAAGGTTGAGACACTCCCAAAGGGTCGGCATGATGCACCAATGCAGCACTGGCGAGTTACTCAGCAGGGCTGCATTCATGCATCATGACGACAAAGGGCATGATATATATTTAAAGGGTTAAAAAGCTGGGTTTCACAGGAATGGTTGGTTTACCTATGAGGATTACCAGGTGTTGTTGGTCTATATATCAGGTTGATCCTGGCAAAAGTGCTGAAAGGTTTTTAGGTCAGATTTCATAATACCATCATTATGGGGAAATCATCTTTTAGCGACATTCGTCCTTAAAGGGTTAAGACCCTTGTGCACTGGGCACATTCTTTGCACCTGCTTGTGGCAAGTTTGAAAGTCTCGGTGACAGAATCAGCCGAGAAATCTGCGATGTTGTCGATGAGCGACCCTTTCCCCACGTGGCACGTACAGTGAGGGCAATTAAATCAGTGCCTGTTTAACTCTTTAAGGACGGCATAATGCCTTAATGCATCATGCCCTAGGTCGTCATGATGCAGGGATGCAGCCCTGGTGAGTAACTCGTCAGTGCTACATTCAAGCATCATGTCGACCCTACGGGGTTCAGACAGTCCTGAAGGGTGGGCATAATGCACCAATGCAGCACTGGCGAGTTACTCACCGGGGTTGCATCGGTGCATCATGACGACAAATGTCATCTTTTAGCGACATGCCATCTTTGAAGAGTTCAGACTCATTAAAGTCGCTAATTCCTGGCTCGCGGTAACGGAAGCCGTATATCAACAGTATTTAAGGACTCAGATAATTATCTACATTGTGGTATTCTGAAGCATCGTCAGGGCTGTGAGGTCTGTGGCTGGAGCTGTAATTGGAGGTTTTATGGAGTTGGGACAAAGCTTACTAATGATTACAGTGATATATTAAGAGACTGTACATTTCCCTCGACAGCAATTAGACTCCCTGAACTGCTGGTCCTTGACATTCACCGAATTGTGGTCTGTCGAGTGGCGTATTATCGCTCGCGCACTATAGATCCATGCATCAAGAAAGGGTGACTTTTCAGAAAAGTTGTTGATAAAGTTTTTAATCAATTTTGTCACCGTGACCTACAAATTGATCATATAATCTCAAAATCCTCCATTCTAATGTACACTGTTTGAAAGAGAATTGTCTTGTGAGTCTCCTGATATAAGACGTTTGTAAACTTAGCCATCAGAAATAATGTTGTAAGGATTCTGCTAAAACCAATGTAAACCCAACTTTATTTTGAAAAAGTCACCCTTTCTTGCTGCATTGGTCTATAGGGCACTCAAGTCACACTCTCCCAGCAGATTCTTTGCCGCCTACATAGCGTCAGATGGCCCTAAACTTCTGCACGGAGAGTGTACGATCCCAGCGCTTTATCCCCAAATATCTTCTAAAAGTACTGATATTTAGAAATTTAGTGACAGATATAAATCAGGGGTTTATTTATCATATTTCTCCACGGGAAAAAGTAATCATGTAAAGAACCCCACAAGTGTGACCATATTTGTAAATACATTATAAACACTTATAGGTTGTAGCAGCTGTAAATTAAAAATCGACCCCCTATATTTGCTCCTAAGGCCAAAAAAAAAAAAAGGTGTGTTTCAGGTTACATGGTCTGAAAATTTAGGGTAGGTATTCTCTTATTTTTTACTCTAGCCTGAAAAGTACCCAGAAATCGATTCACGAACTACAATGCCGACTCGCCGACAACCGCCTCGACTCGTGAACTATCAGATCGACCCTTAAATAGCCCCAAAATATAAATATTTTTTCAAAATTGCATAAAAATTTCTAGGGTCGGCCCTGTTTTGCTAGGTAGGGTCGGGTAACCTAAAACACACCTTTTTTTTTAATTTGGCCTAACCCATCTTTAATACAGTAAGACCTTGATATATCGGACCCCTCCGTTTTGGATGAAAAACGGCCGGTTACTAAAATGGCCGGATATCTAAAACAATATTACATACGGACAGAATGGATGTTATCAGAATTATTGCCCTAAATTTATGACAGATTTTCGAGAGACAAAGGACTTTTCAAAGACCGATTTATCAAGGTCTCACTTGTGCACCAGGACTACAAATAGAAACATTGTAACACCAAGAAGACCAAACACAAAATGCAGTCTTTGCCAAAACATGCAAGACAGTGGCAATGTCCTGCTAAAATGCAACCGGTTCAGCAGATTCACAGGTGTAGCAGGACCGAATGTCCAGTTGCATGTTAGGCTTTTCTCAACTAAAAGAATTCTTTTCTCATGCTAAAATGTGTTTGTCAACATACTGTGTATTATGTATCCATCCTGATTTGGTCATACATGATTATAATTATAATGTATTTTTAGTATGCAATGCTATTTTTTCCTTAAAATGGATAAATAGTCAGATATGTGGCTATCCGGTCCTTCAAAGATGTAGCCGGTCCTTCAACATTGAAAATCTGCAGGACCGAATGTCATGTGGGATGAAAAAGTTTTCGCAAAGACTGAGAATACCAAACACAAAATTAAGATTTACCTCTGTGAATGGGAGACACCACACTACTGTATGTATGAAGGAGATTGGTTTGTGTCCCTACAAACGATCTGTGGATGTGCATAAATGATTTGTGGGTAGCACAAAGCTACATGTGGGGAGCGGAAATGACCCAAATTAGTTGAGATTGTGGTTAAAGTGTCGCGGGGAATTATTATAAAGCTCTTTATGTCATTTGAATTAGGCTAAGAGAAATAAAAGGTATGTTTCAGGTTACGTGGTTTAAAAATCTAGGGTAGAAATTGACTCGCGAACTCCAGTGCCGTCTCACTGACCACCCCATTGACTCGCAGAGCTTCAACTTGTCTCTAAAATAGCCACAAAGTGGACAGAAATAGTGTTTCATTTTTTTTAAATTGGATAAAAATGTCTAGGGTCGGCCCTGTTTTGCTAGGTAGGGTCGGGTAACCTGAAACACACCTTTAATCTTTTTTGGCCTGACCCTGTAAATACCAAAAGCCATGTCTGGAGAGCCACACATCATTTGTGGACCACACAGATGCCCACCAAGGAAATATAGGCTTTTCTCAAACAGATTTCACATTTATTGTTAAGGGTGTATTGATCTACTTGCACAACTTGTTGTTAGATGATTATCTATTGAAATATTTGAATCGATTCATAGAAGTGAAATCGTATATTCCATTCAAAATCTGCTATGGACAGAATCTGTCCATTAGCAATGTGAAATACAGCGAGTGCCAGGAGTGAAATGTCTGCCCTTGGAGATTGTAGAAACGCCTGTTGCTAATAGACGGAGGTGAACATGTGTAAGATTCAATAGAGTATGAGTGGAGACTCATTGTATTATGCAGAACCACACTCGCCGAACAACAAAAACATCATTACAGTTCTGGGAAAGCTTTAGTTGGCATCCTCCCTCCTACAACTACCCATAGTCCTCCACTCTCCCCCACTTCCGGTTTGAATCTCCCACAGTTCCCTGGAGGCTTCAGAGGCAGTGTTCCCAATTATCTGCTAGTTCTGTATTTAGTTTTTAAAGCTGTTTGTCGAAGAGGGGTCCCCTGTGCGCCTGCTACTCTTCAAATGTCTTACCGTACCCTTGCGTTTAAGCGCCAGGTTTTGAATAAGCGCATGTCTTGTATTACTCTCGTTCCCAAATCCTTCCAAAGGAAGGCTCTGGGGACAGCCAAATGACCTTGAACTTTGGATTTTGCTGGGTCTGGGCAACCCCTGCTGGTAGGCTGGAACCAGCGAACAGGAGCAGGAAATGGAACCAGAATGTATGATGGTAGTTTTAGGTAGATTTACCAATAGCCTTTCTGGTTCCATTTCCTGTTCCTGTTCGCTGGTTCCAAGCTACCAGCAGGGGTTGCCCAGACCCAGCAAAATCCCAACATTTGGCAGTTACCAGAGCCTTCCTTCGGAAGGATTTGGGAACGAGAGCAGTCTTGTATAAGCGCCGGGGGTAACCAGCCCTCCAAAGTTATAAGCACCGGGGCACTTAAACACGACGGTACAGTACTTCTATTTAACCATTTAGATGTGACATGAGCTGTGATGCACTGCATTATTCTGCGTGTATGATGCTTTAATGCAGCATCAATCAGTAAAGTGCTGCGTTTGAATGCATCATGCCGACCAACTAGGGTTGATGCACTCCTGAGGGGTGATCATGATGCAGCAAAGCAGGACTGGTGACTTACTCGCTAGCGCTATGTTGGTGCATCATGACAGGAAATGAATCCTTCAGGCATCATGCCATTATCAAGGACGGCATGATGCTTTATTACATCATGCCTTTGGTCGACATGATCATCATGCCGACCATATGGGGATCAGACAATTTTAAGGCTCCTGCACTGTATTTCGCGTACAGATTGGTACACGTCCTATAACTACTACTTATACCACACTTGGGTGGAAAGACAAAAGAAACTGCCTGCTTGTATAATACGTATAAAAGGTGAGAAAAACACTCAGGACTGCTGTGGCGTAAGTTAGTTAAACCACTCCAGACCCCTGTACTAAGGATATTGGCTTAGTCATGGCTGAGCACACTCGTCTACCGACTCGTGATCAACCTAGACTATCGCCTATATCCTACGTACAGTGGTGTGGCAGTGGTTTAACTACTACATACACTATATGTGCCTTAGAGTGTTATCCTGGTCATATACGTCAGCAGGTCATATACGTCAGCTGGTCATATATTTTAAACTTGTATCATTGTGATGAGACTTAGCCTTCATAAGGGAGTGGTCATTTTTTAACAACAGGGGGGGGGGGGTCCGTGGATTTTCAGGCGAGCAGGTCGAAATTGTTTTGGTCCCCCCCACCGGAGGGGTTAAAATCTTTTTGGTCCCCCCCTCAGACAAGTTGAAATTGAGCGCGGCCGACCTCTTTGAGCTATAGTAACGTGCGGGCTTTTTCGCTAAAAAGGGGTGCAATTTTTTTGGTCCCCCCCAAATCCACCAACCCCCCCTGTTGTTAAAAAATGACCACTCCCTAACAATGGTAAAAGGCAGAGTGCAGCCCTGGTGAAGTGACCTTGACAATAAGTTTATAACATTGATAGTATATAAGTGACTTTAACAATAGGTTTATAACATCAATAGTATTTATTCACATTTTGATACAATATCTCTCTGAAACATCCCTGTTGCTATAGAAATGCCGCTCCCCATGGGAACCGGTGATAACTTATTTTGACAATATTAGACAACACCTGGTAACACTATGTGTTCTCCTCTTCAAAATATACTTGAACTTTAGCTTACCTATGTGAATTTCGTTTGATTTCACAATTAACAATCACCGTCTCATTGTATTGATATTGCAAGCCGTATAACCGTTGTGCCTCATAGAGACTGATAGCGAGGGCACGTCGATAGCCTAAATACCATTCAGAGCTTGCAGCTCTTTTATACTCGAACAACAATTTACTAAATTAGCAGCTGATCGTGGAAAATGTATATATTGCACTTTAGGTGAAAAGGGGATAATTCACCCAATAGTTCCGCAAATTACGGAATAAACATATATATATATATATGTACATTCAAGCATACAAAATGTAGTTCAAACAAAGATCATTACATTTTAACAATGTACCCGGTGCTATTCAAATTACAAATGTAGAAGGGGGACATTTTACTTGATACACCCGTTTGACAGTGAGGTAGCTCTCGTACGTCGTAATCAGGTCCGGTAAATGGAGGAAAACCCTCCCCAGAGCCGTTATTTACACCAGTGTTAATTTTCACAACGCAGGTAGGTATGAAAACACTACAGGGCTAGAATTAGCAACGGTTTTGCTTGTAGCACAAACACTGCAGGGCTAAAATAAGCAACGTTTTTCTTATAACCCATTTGCTGAATTTTCTATCAATTTGCTGTTAAATGTATATATCCCATAAGATAGATTAGTGTATGCTCTTGAATCATACATGGGGAATAGTGAATCATACAGGTGATTGCCATGAAATCACATATAAATAAGCTTTTTCTATAGACTTTCCCTCTGTGCTCCTCCATTTCACCCAGTAGGCAGTGAGCCCTGCAGTGTTTTCACACCTACCTGCGTTGTGAAAATTAACACTGGGGTAAATAACGGCTCTGGGGAGGGTTTTCCTCCATTTCCCGGACCTGGTAATGCCATTCTAAGATAGTCGAGAACAGGACAGCGGGGATTGTTAAAACCAGACACGGTTAGGGTATTACTGTTACCATGCATGCTTACACATCCTCACAGCACAGGTTTAACTTTCATTTTCTACATAAGCCCGTTAACCCTTTAAGGACGGTCATCATGATGCACCAATACAGCCCTGGCGACTAACTTGCCGGTGCTGAATCTATGCATCGTACCGATCCTTCGGGAGTGTCTCAATCCAGTAGGGTGGGCATGATGCTTGAATGCAGCACTGGCCAGTTACTCACCAGTGCTGCATTCATGCATCACAGTCTTTGCGAAAACATGCAGGACAGTGGCAATGTCCTCCTAAAATGCCACCGGTCCAGCAGATTCATAAATGTAGCAAGACCGAATGTCCAGCCGCATGTTTGGCTTTTCTGAACTAGAAGAATTTAGTTGGACTTCTGAAGCTGAAATATGTGTGTCAATACACTGTGTAAAAATATCTATCTATCCTGATTTGGCCATAAATGATTACAATTGTAATCAACTTTTAATGGACAATACTATATTATGCTTAAAATGCATAAGTCTTCAGATATGTGGCTATCCGGTCTACCAAAAATGTAGCCGGTCCTGCAACATTGAAAATTTGCAGGACTGAATGTCCTGTGGGATGAAAAAGTTTTCGCAAAGACTGGCATCATGACAACCAAGGGCATGCATTAATGCATCATTCCACCCTTAAAGGGTTAAAGGGGCAACATCACCACTCACCCTTCACCATGCAGTATACCACAATGCATGAATGTTGGAATTTAAGCAAACCATTCATCGCTTAAAGTCCACATAAATGTAAAATAGTACCGTAAAACCTCGGTTATAAGCCAATTTCTTTTTTTTGCGTTTTTATTTGTTATAAGCCGGATTTTAAACCTCAAACTACCATTTGGCTTATAGGCGAGGTTTTAACACATAGGAATATAGTGAAACCTATTTGAATCACTTTTACTCTATGTCGAATTTTTCCTCTCAAACTCACATTCGGCTTATAACCAAGGTCGGCTTATATATAACCGAGGTTTACGGTAAATGCCACGTGAAGGTCATAATGCCATTAAAATGGCTTTAACCCATTCAGGCCGGCCAAAGAAAACTTTTTTTAGCCAGGGGGCCGGATTTTTTTTCAAAGATTTTCCCTGGGGCCGGGGGTTTCCTAAATCCCATAGAGTTAAGTCAATTATAGTCGACATCCGGCCCTTCATGGTGTAGTAAATAGTCGACATTCGGCCTGGGGTGGATGTAGAGTATAGTCGACGTTCGCCTTCAATGCGTTAAGTGGTATTTACTGGAATTAAAGCTGTTTAAAGTGTGACTTTAAGTAATCTTTGCTGAAATACCAACATTCATGCAGCACTAGAACAGAACTAGAAATGTGACTGTATCAAGCTGAGCCTTCAAGAGTGTATCAACCTACATGCATTCATGCATCATGACCACAAAGTTCATAGTGCATTAAAGCAGTATACAGCCCTTTATGTGTTAGCATAGTAAATAAAAGCCATCTCTGAAGTTTTTCATTTTTTGGTACAGTCCTAAATTTTCTCCTGCCCATTATAATATAATTTCATGTCAGAACAATTAAGTGTGACTCAACTCAAGTTCATTCCCCTATATATAAAACGGCAATAGTTGGCACCAGCGAAACACTCCATTGAAATAGCATTGAGGGATCGCCGGGAACAGATAAACCAAAAGAGGCTAGATGAAATCATGTATTTTTTTCAAAGCTAACTCGATTTTCACCCCAAATTTACTTTAATTTATATTTTGACGGTTTCAAGTATACTTTTACTTCCTTTCAATTAAGTAACTCCTTGAAATAACTGCCTTGAATAGAAAACGGAGCTAAAAATAGTCTCAAAGAGAGGCCTTGACAACAAGAGGCAGGGCATGTAAAAAATCCGCCATTGTTTTCTCATAATAAAAGGCATTAACATAAGATGTATATAATAGTAAAATGGTTAAATGGTACCACAGTGCATAGCTAACAAATAATACAATACCACTGTGATATGTTGTATGAAAATATTTCCAAATCATTGATATATGCCATCCCAAACTTCTCAGTCGTATCCCTCCGAGAGAATCTGTTAGGAGAGTGAGGTTGCCATATTGATATTGTGCCGGGTACGATGTGGTCGCCCGTGCTCTCTGCTCTGCCTTTTGAAGGGCCTACACTGGCACCCTGCGTATAGATAATGGCCGATTATGACCATGATTTTGCTCTAAACTTCATCTGTACTAATATCAAACCACAAACTACCATATATTTGAAAATATCGGAGATCAGAAATCGCCGCCCATACCGAAGCGTACAAAAGTGTACCCGGGCGGCATGGTAAATAAGGACGCGCGTAACTATGGAGATATCTCTAGGGGCTATATGGGGCGCACAAACGCCACCCAGTCCGTTCCCGCGGTCCCAAGAGAGGGGGGGGGGGGGTATTGGGGGCGTGGGAGGGAGGGGGCGTAAGCCTATACCAGATTTGGAAATGTCACGGAGTAGGCCTATAGATACCCCCACCCATAATCCCGGCCCCCGAAGGGGCTGGTAGTGCATTAAAGCAGTATACAGCCCTTTATGTGTTAGCATAGTAAATAAAAGCCATCTCTGAAGTTTTTCATTTTTTGGTACAGTCCTAAATTTTCTCCTGCCCATTATAATATAATTTCATGTCAGAACAATTAAGTGTGACTCAGACAGGGGTAGACACTAACTTTTTCAGCTGTGGGCCACCCTGGCCCGTAGCACTAGAAAACTACGGGCCCTGACCAAGATCTGTGGGCCAATGGTCAAAATTATGTTTTTTTTAAGAGAAAAAACATGTATATTTCCGATTGGTCTATGAAAGACTGAAATCAATACGATTGATTCGGGCACATTTTCTTCTTTCCAACGATATATTGCAGAACTTTCTTTAAATGTCTTCCAAGTACTCTTGTGGGCCACCCGGGCCCCTAGGAATGCTATTTTGCAGAAAACTACGGGCCCGGACCAATAACTACGGGCCATTGGCTCCCGGTCCTGCGTTAGTGTCTAGCCCTGCTCGGATAGAAAGGACTTAGACAATCGGCAGTCTTCATTCACCCACATCGCGCTCTCACTTTGACGGACTCGATAGAAAATGTTGATTCACAGCACTGAATGAACCAGGGGTATCGGGCACGAGATTATATAGCCTCGATGTGGGACACAATGGGATATCGGGCACGAGATTATATAGCCTCGATGTGGGACTCAATTAGGTATCAGGCACGAGATTATAAAGCCTCGCTGTGGGACACAATGGGGCATCGGGCACGAGATTATATAGCCTTGATGTGGGACACAATGGGGTATCGGGCATGAGATTATATAGCCTCGATGTGGGACACAATGGGGTATCGGGCATGAGATTATATAGCCTCGATGTGGGACACAATGGGGTATCGGGCATGAGATTATATAGCCTCAATGTGGGACACAATGGGGTATCGGGCACGAGATTATATAGCCTCGATGTGGGACACAATGGGGTATCGGGCACGAGATTATATAGCCTCGATGTGGGACTCAATTCGGTATCAGGGACGAGATTATATAGCCTCGCTGTGGGACACAATGGGGCATCGGGCACGAGATTATATAGCCTCGATGTGGGACACAATGGGGTTTGAGGGTATGTAGGGGGACCTGGGGATATCATTTACTCCATGACGGGGACTGGTTGGGGCGGTGTGACAGGGACCACTGGTGTAGAGGTACACCAGGAGGGGAACTACTTTTTCTAGTATCCAATCCATGGGGGTACAATATCACCTCATTCTCACCATTAAAATGTTCTATTTGATTTCACCTAGTTTTGTTTTCTTATTCTTATATGGGAAAATTGTATAGTTATCATGTAAAGAGAGATGAGAAAGAGAGATTCTAAGATAATGTTCTGAGATATGTTTCTTTGTTTGGGCATGACCGTACTTATTTTGAGCTAGAGACCTCTTGAGATATATAAACATGTGCACCCACATACATTCACACATCATTCTTTAAGCTTTAAATGATAAGTCTGTGTCAATTTGCCATTGTGATGCACTAATGCAGCGCTGTTGCCGACGCTACATTGGTGAATCTTGAAAAGGGTCGGCATGATACAAAAATGCAGCTCTGATACTAGCCAGGGCTGCATTCTTACATTATGATGGCAACATGACATTGTCCATATAAGCACAAGGCTGGCCATTTAGCTGTGTTGGCTGTAATATCTATCTAACAACATGGCCGTGCTACTCATCATGGGATCGCTTCTGGTTAAAATAGAAATATTAATTAGGAAAATATACCTTCAAAAGGCACCATATCCCCTTACTCAATCTTCTCCTATTTCATTGACTCTTTCCAAACTTATTAGTATCCATCGTCATGTGACATTTTCAATATTTCATTTGTACTGTTGCCATGGCAACGACACTGCCATTCTTGAGATATTACCCCTATTTATCGTTCTCACGATACACAGACTTCTCCCGATGGTTGGCGGCATGCACACATCCATACACAAGGTACACTGACTAAATCATCCTCCTGTTTTAAAAAACACTCAGCTGCTAATTTGTATCGGTCACAAGAAGAAAGAGACACGATGAAAAGTTTCAAATTTCCCCGGGAACAAAATTGCTGTGGCAGAAACACAATACGCCGACCATACCGCCTCCAATGTACACCAGTAATGGAGACATCCTCAAACTGAAACTGTAGACATCCATTGGTTGCCATGGTAACCTCCATCATGTCTGTTCTTGTTGTCATGGACACATTTGCCTTTATTGTCCTTCAGAACAATACCCGTGAAACAATGCAGCCTATCTTACTGCACCACCACCCGCTGCCACCATAATGTCCCAGACAAGCCGGCATGTGCCAAAGGACATGGTGCAGTCAGTGGGGGCATTATGAGTTGTCTCTTTGTGGTATAGTGGTTTACAGCGCTGAGCTGTAGGAAGTAGGAATGGAGCTACTTTGAGTCCCCTGTGGCCTGAAATTCATGTATGAGCTATCAATGAGGCTGACAGAGGCTGCCTACAGTAGGTCTGTGAGCTGCTGGTGAGGCTGACAGAGGCTGCCTGTATAGTAGGTCTGTGAGCTATTGGTGAGGCTGACACAGGCTGCCTGTAGTAGGTCTGTGAGCTGCTGGTGAGGCTGACACAGGCTGCCGACAGTAGGTCTGTGAGCTGCTGGTGAGGCTGACAGAGGCTGCCTGTATAGTAGGTCTGTGAGCTATTGGTGAGGCTGACACAGGCTGCCTGTAGTAGGTCTGTGAGCTGCTGGTGAGGCTGACACAGGCTGCCGACAGTAGGTCTGTGAGCTGCTGGTGAGGCTGACAGAGGCTGCCTGTATAGTAGGTCTGTGAGCTATTGGTGAGGCTGACACAGGCTGCCTACAGTAGGTCTGTGAGCTGCTGGTGAGGCTGACACATGCTGCCTACAGTAGGTCTGTGCGCTGTTGGTGAGGCTGACACAGGCTGCCTACAGTAGGTCTGTGAGCTGCTGGTGAGGCTGACACAGGCTGCCTACAGTAGGTCTGTGAGCTGCTGGTGAGGCTGACAGAGGCTGCCTGTAGTAGGTCTGTGAGCTGTTGGTAAGGCTGACAGAGGCTGCCTACAGTAGGTCTGTGAGCTGCTGGTGACGCTGCCAGAGGCTGCCTACAGTAGGTCTGTGAGCTGTTGGTGAGGCTGACAGAGGCTGCCTGTATAGTAGGTCTGTGAGCTATTGGTGAGGGTGACACAGGCTGCCTGTAGTAGGTCTGTGAGCTGCTGGTGAGGCTGACAGAGGCTGCCTACACTAGGTCTGTTAGCTGTTGGTGAGGCTGACAGAGGCTGCCTACAGTAGGTCTGTGAGCTGCTGGTGAGGCTGACACAGGCTGCCTACAGTAGGTCTGTGAGCTGCTGGTGAGGCTGACACAGGCTGCCTACAGTAGGTCGGTGAGCTGCTGGTGAGGCTGACACAGGCTGCCTACAGTAGGTCTGTGAGTTGCTGGTGAGGCTGACAGAGGCTGCCTACAGTAGGTCTGTGAGCTGCTGGTGAGCCTGACACAGGCTGCCTGCAGTAGGTCAGTGAGCGGTTAGTGAGGCTGACAGAGACTGCCTACAGTAGGTCTGTGAGCTGTTGGAGAGGCTGACAGAGGCTGCCTGTAGTAGGTCTGTGGGCTGTTGGTGAGGCTGACAGAGGCTGCCTACAGTATGTCTGTGGGCTGTTGGAGAGGCTGACAGAGGCTGCCTACAGTATGTCTGTGGGCTGTTGGAGAGGCTGACAGAGGCTGCCTGTAGTAGGTCTGTGAACTGTTGGTGAGGCTGACACAGGCTGCCTACAGTAGGTCTGTGAGCTGTTGGTGAGGCTGACACAGGCTGCCTGTAGTAGGTCTGTGAGCTGCTGGTGAGGCTGACACAGGCTGCCTGTAGTAGGTCTGTGAGCTGTTGGTGAGGCTGACAGAGGCTGCCTGTAGTAGGTCTGTGAGCTACCCCTTTCTCTGCTTGTGCAGGAATTCTATACTGGTATGTGTACTGTTACAGACATAATGACGCTTACCACCTTTAGTAGTAACAAAGTCCTCAGCTGGTAGGATGCAACAAAATAGGCAGAAAATGAATTGATGAATAACATAAACCATATTTTCTAAGGAGTACAATTACGATTTGACGACAGCAGCTTTATATCCACATGTGCCCCCCCCCCCACACACACACAGACTTTCATGTTCCTAGGTCATTCTTTTACAGTGTGATATCAATTTGCCTCCTCTGCATGAGGCCTTTGCGAGAAAGCAGAAATTAAAGACATAACCTAGCTCATTTCCCGCTGTGTTTCTCACACATAGTGCCTCTAATTCACCTTGGCATGTAGGCTGTATGTATACATGTATCCAGGTGGCCATGGATACTGCTGCAGGGTGTCCTCAGTGATATATAGTAATTATATCCAATTGGCTCAGATGCCACGCGGAGGAAGGTGTCATGGTGGTTTGTACATTTGCCTCCTCTCTCCTCCCTGTGGTGTCACATGTAACCATGGCAACGCCATGTATCACTCCTCAAGGCCTCGGGCATCCTAAGGTCTTATAACCTTGACGTTAAATAAGCCGCAGTGGTATTTTAAACTAGTTTCATTAACTTAAGACATATATATCCTGTAGGAAGTGAGCAACCTTTTGATGTTAACAGAACATTGTGTGTTACATCCACAATAGGTATACATCCAGACAGTCAGGGGGGTCCTTGTATGTCGGGTTTAGTGCCTTTTGGTCGTGTAGACCCCCAGCAGTGAATAGTAATAATGCATTAGAGAAGGTTACACCTTAGGTTGCTACTGCTTAAGTAGCAGCACATCCAGAGTTATCACAAATATACAACAGCAGATATAATAACAAATGACAAAATGGATATATACACACATGTATATATATATAATATAGTAAAAAATCACATGTTTCATTATCAGAGTACGGTTGTACTCATACTGGAGCGATGACTGCCCAGTGTTGTAGACGAGGGCTGGGCGCTGGAGCGACGGTCGGCGGTGATGGTCGGGAAGTTTGTGTCGGAGACACTGAGGAGTCCGTTCTCCATGCCCGGTACGTGAAGCCGACACCCGTACTCCTCCCGCCGCTCCGCCTCCCGCCGCTCCCCCTGGTGGTGGTTCTGGGAACCGCTGCGCCGTAACGATGGCTCGCGATACACGTGGAGCTTGACGGCGATCGTGTCGAGCTCGCGCCGGAAGTTATCGTTTAGCCAGCAGTACAGGAAGGGGTTCACGCAGGCCGAGCTCATGGCGAACACCTTCAGCAGTAAATCCACAAACTTAAAGTGCGGTCCGCGCACCAGGTAATGGTCCATCTCCGTAATCAACGAGAACACATTCCACGGGAGCCAGCAGAGGATGAATAACGCCACGATGGCGATGAGGATTTTATTCGTCTTCTGCTTGCGCTCACACTGTGTGCGCTGCAGCCGTCGCTCCTTGAGTCGCCGGTAGATCTTGCAGTAGAGGAGCGTTGTTATGAACAGTGGCAGGCAGAACTGGAATGCGAACATGAGGAAGGAGTATGTCTGTCGTGCCCGCGGGCTCGGCCACTGCTCCACGCAGTAGTTCCGCTTTATGTGCAGATCGGGCTCGTTGAGGTGGTGCAGAGACGTGAAACACATCACCGGGATAGACAGTAGTAAGGAGGTGAGCACGGTTAGCGACAGCAGAAACAGCGCCATTTTGATACTCATCCGCTCTTTGAGTGGGTACACGATTAGCCAGTACCGGTCATACGCGATGAGCAGTATCGTCAATATAGACACGTACATCGGCATGGCAAACGCCGCGAATATAACGCGACATAGAAAATCACCAAACATCCAGTGGTCCGTTAGCTGATAGTACAGCTGTATCGGGAGGCTGAACGCACACAACCCGATATCCGACAACGCCAAATTGGCGATGAGAACATTCGTCACATTGTGCATATTCCGGTTCTTAATGACAACGTAAATCACAATGGCGTTGCCGACCATGCCGATTAGGATGACACAGATGTAGAGCGTTAGCACCAGCCCCCTCCATGCCGCCGACCGCAGCAGGTCAAAGGCAGGGTCGTTGATGTGGTGTGTCAGATTCCTCAACATCTCCCTCTCCAGGTCCTTGAGTTGGGAGCTGCTGATGGTTCCTGTGAGGTTGCTGTAGGACTCCCACCACGCTATGAGACCTGCTCCTGTACCCACACCACCACCTCCTCCAACCCCGCCTCCCACTGCCACCACGCCCATTGAGGAGCCGGCCTCCTGACCACGCCCACTCGGTGCTGATTGGTGCAGCCTCCTGGTTGAGTGACAGGTGGTGGTGGTGAGGGGAGGGGCGGAGGGGGAGGTGGGGGGACATTAAAGGTGGCGTGCAGGCCGCAGGGGGGAGGGGGGAGAGGGGGAGAGAGGGAGGAGGGAGAGGGGTAAAAGGATGATAAGAAAAAGGGAAGGGGCTAGATATCAACAGGCAGGAGGAAGGGACTAGACAATAGAGGAGGGAGGAGAGGGGGGAGGGAGAGTGGTGGATGGGTGTGGAAAGAGGGAAGGGCCTAGATATGAGGAAGGGAGAAGGGGCTGCAGGGAATCGAGGTGGGGCAGCATGAGAGGGAGATGGGGGAGAGGAGAGGGAGGGGAAAAGGGAAGGACAATTATATAAGGAAGGAGCAGGAAGGAACTAGAAAATATAGAGAATAGGGAGAGGGGATGCAGGGGGAAGGGAGGAGGCGGAGGGAGGGAAGAGGGATAGTAGTAAATGGGGAATTAGAAAAAGGAAGGGGACTAGATATCAAGAGGGAGGAGGAAAGGACTAGAAAATAGAAGAGGGAGAAGGGGGCAGAGGGAGGAGGGGAGGGGGGAGGGCAGCAGGAGAGGGTTAAAAGAAGTTAAAAATAAATTGTAAATGAAGAAAAGAAGAGAAAATTGGGGAAATTATTAAGGAAAATGGTTAGGAATAGTAAATGTCAATGAGATGGAGATAGTTGTGGGGTGGGGGGGGGGGGCAGGACTTGGATTAGGAAGGGAGCAAAGAAACAGACAGAAATAGTAAGATCGATAGATGTAATAGCAGGTTTAGATTAGTGATACCTCAGAGGAGGACAGAGAGGGCTAGTTATGGTGGGGGGGGGGGGGGGGGGGTCTGATGACAGTGTGTGTGTGTGTGTGGGGGGGGGGGGGTTGATGGCAAACAGATCACTTGACGGCGTCTTGATGGCGTCTTAACAGCCTCTGTGGCTCCCCTGGTGTAGGTTCTGGGAACTGTGACGTCACTCTCGGCTTCTACACCTGCAAGTACAACAAGGGCAAAACGTTTTAGTTTTTTATATTTTCAAAAAATAAGAAGAAACATTTACCAAAAAAGCACTCGATTTAATAGAGACAGTACGACAAGGGCGATGTCGGACAACCGATTGTATATATCCCAGCTAACAAAAAAACGTTATTTTACGTCAAAATAACGTTATAAAATTTCATTTAACGTTATGCAATAGTAAGAAGCCTTAGAGAAATGTTATTTTACGTTATATAACGTTATAAAATGTTGTATAACGTTTTTTGTTTACTGGGATAGCCATCATTCATAAAACTAAACGTGAAATGGAAAATTGTATCCAATATCGTATTTTAACACTGTAGGCCTATTCATATAGATATATGTATCAGCCTCTCCTGTTATTCAATGGAAATAAAAGTAATTGTATATTCATTTATTTCATTAACATGCTAAAACCTTGTTGTGGGAAAAATATTTTACCCTGCCTTCTCATCAAGCTAATAATACACATAACAAGTACTGACAGAAATAGGTTATGGGAATCTAAGGAGACAGGCAATTTACATAAACGCACATTTTGGAGTAACTCACGTAATAAGGCCAAAAAAAAAAGGTATGTTTCAGGTAACATGGAAAGAACATGTAGGGTCGGTAGATCGGATTTCTTTTTTTTAAACTTTTTTTTAAAACATGAAAGTACTATCCGGCCTCTCCAACGACCCTAAAATTTACCCCCAAAAAAGCGTTAAAATATGTATTTTTCTTCAAAATTGCATAAAAAAACGTCGGGTCAGCCCTGTTTTGATAGTGTCGGTTGGGTGACCTGAAACAAACATTCTTTGTTTTTGGCCTAATGGTGAAATAATGGTATAAGAAAGAGGCATAACGCACAATAACAGTTCATGAGAAAATGAGAAGAGAGGGTTTTTGTCTAAATTAAATATGGCATTGATCTACTCAAAATGAAATTGGCTTTAAGGTAGTAGCCATGTGCGCATGCGCCCTACTGAACTATTCCATGCAAAACAGGTCATGATGTGATCAAGTGGGATTAAAAGGGACAAAATTACAATGTTTTCTTTCCAATTTATGAATAAATAACGGTTGAGTCTTGACAGTAGGAAATTTGAACCAGGGAGCAAGTTGGCATTTCCTGTGACTTTTTTGAAATCATCATAACCCGTGATGAAACTATGTTTATGTGAATTGTGTGATAACAATGAGAAAGTGAGAGTTTAGTGCGGACAGGGGAGTAACTTATTGGCGTTATTGTGTAACGGATGGTTAACCCTTTAAGGACGGCATGATACCTTAATGCATCATGCCTTGGTCGTCATGATGCATGAATGCAGCCCTGGCGAGTAACTCGCCAAGGCTGCATTCAAGCATCATGCCGACCCTATGGGGTTGAGACACTCCTGAAGGATCGGCGTGATGCACCAATGTAGCACGGGCTAGTTACTTGCCAGGGCTGCATTGGTGCATCATGACTGCAAATGTCATCTTTTAGCGACATGCGTCCTTAAAGGGTAACTAAGAGTTAAGTAATTAACGGTGGGAGTTGACTTCATAATAGGACACAGATACCCATTAATCCCCTGAGGACGGATGTCGCTAAAAAATGGCATTTGTCGTCATAATGCACCAATGCAGCCGCAGCAAGTGACTCGCCAGTGCTGCATTGGTGCATCATGCCGACCCCTTGAGAGAGTCAACTTCATAAGGTCGGCATAATGGATGAATGCAGCACTGGAGATTTACTCGCCAGGGCTGCATTCATGCATCATGACGATAAAGGGCGTAATGCAAATACTATACCCCTCTTAAAGGGTCAAATGTGGGAATTGTCTTTGAATTGTGACACACAGGCTCATTTGAAGAGATATTGCTTTAACCTATTGGGACTGACTAAGAGGTTTGAGGAGATATTATGAGAAAGCAACTATATTAAATAAATCTGCCTGAGGAAAAGTAAAAGATGCGAGGTTAAGACGCTTCGTATCCATGGCAACAAGGAATTTCCTTTACATTTGTATCTTTCCCTGCAATTTGCCTAACAATTCAAGTTGAAGATTCTGTAGAATGTCATCTTTTTCACTCGTTAAGTTTCACGTGAACCTTATTCGTCACGAAACTCTAGATGAACATCCTGCTGTTCGCCACAAAGGTTTCATTTCGTTAAAAGAAATGTCTTTTGTTTCGACTCTCGTTACCACCGCAAAGACCGTGTAGAGACAATTAACGCATCTTTCAAAATGACAGCCGCTCCGGCAATGCGTGTCAAAATCTCATTTCAGAATTCTAACCGAAAAAAGTTTAAAATGAAGAACGGTTTTTAGTTTGGTGCGGATGTTGAAGGTGTGTTTTTTGAGTCGGTAATGCGTCGCAGATTGTTTGTCCTGACCTAGTTCCTGTCACGAAGATGATACACTGTAAACACTAAAAGGGAAGCATGGTGCTTTAATGCATCATGCCTATTTGTTGTCATGATGCATGAATGCAGCCCTGGTGAGTAACTCGCCATTCATACTGCATTCAAGCATCATGCCGACCCTACAGGGTTAAAATACTCCCTAAGGGTCGGCATTATGGACCAATGCAGCACCGGCGAGTTACTCGCTGGAGCTGCATTGGTGCATCGTGACGACAAATGTCATCTTTTAGCGACATCCATCCTTAAATGATTAACACTAAAAGGGAGAATGGGACACACAGGGCTTTTATGAAGCCACACCAAGGTATGCAGAATCCTACACTATAAAACAGTAGGGTATACCATGCAGTATTCCCTGTTCTCAGATAACCTATTAGAATGGTATAGACATATGCCTACAGTCTTTGCGAAAACATGCAGGACAGTGGCAATGTCCTCCTAAAATGCCACCGGTCCAACAGATTCACAAGTGTAGCACGACCGAATGTTCAGTTGCATGTTAGGCTTTTCTGAGCTAAAAGAATTAATTTCTCATGCTAAAATGTGTTTGTCAATATACTGTGTATTATGTATCTATCCTGATTTGGACATAAATGATTATAATTAGAATGTATTGTTAGTGTGCAATACTATTTTATACTTAAAAATGTAGCCGGTCCTGCAACATTGAGAATTTGCAGGACCGAATGTCATATGGGATGAAAAAGTTTTCGCAAAGAGGGTGCCTACATGTAACGTGCACGGCAGTGTCTAACCCATCCTAAACAGGTCCGGTAAATGGAGGAAAACCCTCCCCAGAGCTGTTATTTACACCAGTGTTAATTTTCACAACGCAGGTAGGTGTGAAAACACTGCAAGGCTCACTGCCTACTGGGTGAGGTGGAGGAGCACAGAGGGAAAGTCTATAGAAAAAGCTTATTTATATGTGATTTCATGGCAATCACCTGTATGATTCACTATTGGCCATGTATGATTCAAGAGCATACACTAATCTATCTTATGGGATATATACATTTAACAGCAAATTGATAGAAAATTCAGCAAATGGGTTATAAGAAAACCGTTGCTAATTTTAGCCCTGTAGTGTTTATGCTACAAGCAAAACCATTGCTAATTCTAGCCATGCAGTGTTTTCACACCTACCTGCGTTGTGAAAATTAACACTAGTGTAAATAACAGCTCTGGGGAGGGTTTTCCTCCATTTACCGGACCTGCTAAAGGCAGGTTCAGGGTACTTTCATCTGGATTGGACATCTGTCGTGTACAGCAAAAGCTAGCACTTGTCATCTTTTTATTGGCTGGGATTGAGCTTTCCGCTGTCTTCTGTTGCTTCCCAGTTGTAGATTACACTAAGCCAACATTGCAGCCTGACTAAGCCTAATCCCTGACGGAGTAAGCCTAAACCCGGCCTACCAGCCGCCTATAGTCACATCTCTGACTGAGAAGACGGGAATATAGGCCAATCCCTCTGTGAGATGCTTCTTAAGCCTTTAAGGACGGCATGTCACTAAAAGCTGACATTTGTCGTCATAATGCACCAATGCAGCCCTGGCGAGTAACTCGCCAGTGCTGCATTGGTGCATCATGCCGACCCTACGGGAGTGCCTCAACCCCATAGGGCCGGCATGATGCTTGAATGCAGCCCTGGCGAATTGCTCACCAGGGCTGCATTCATGCATCATAACGACCAAGGGTATGATGCATTAATGCATCATGCTGTCCTTAAAGGGTTAAGTAAAGGTGAGCCGATTGGTGACACTTTAAAAAAAACACCATTGTCGCGGGAGCGGAGGCAGAGAAATAAGCTGTTTCTGATAGGACGGTTTCACTACACACCCGTCTCACCCACCAATGTAGGGGAACTAACAATGCTTTTTTATTAACTTCTAAATTCTACTTTAATTTGCCTTTGCCAGTATCATTATCATGAATACCGTAGTGGCCCATTTAAGCGCCCCTGCGCTTAAAAATTTTAAGCCCCTGTTACCCCCTGCGCTTATACAGGGACCTGGGCTTATATGAGTCCCTGTAAAGAGAGAATTTGGGTTTCAGAGGGGTCCTAGACCTGCGCTTAAAAGAGACCTCTGCGCTTAAACGGGCCATTAAGGTATGTCTATGTAGCAACATGTTTATATTTAAACATGATTTAAACGGTCAGCTCCATCACAACACATGGCGATATACTGTAATAATATCAGCAATAAGTATCTGAGGCCCTGCGTCCTCTCCTCCACAAATAGGGTAAAGGCACCCATTCCGGACGCTCCTGGACAAGGAAAACGTGACCTCTTGTAGGTGTTGAAATTAGTACCCTTAAATGATATCAATTCTAAAATTGTTTGCACCATTAGAAATATATTGTCTGGCAGCTTCTATTTCAAAAGGAATCAGAATGAATCTCATAATTCAAATGTAACAAAATCTCCATCAAATATGTGGATTTTGATACACCAAACTGCCCCTAAAGTCGGACACCTCATGCCAAAAATGATCCTAGAGTCGGACACTTTGTGCTTGCATTAATTACATAGGTCTACTTGGCTGTATATACATATATATTTGCAATATGCTTGTAGAGACTATCTAAGGAAGGTGTGTTTTAGTTTTTCTGCATTCATCATGCATTACATGCATTTCAAGTCATGATTGAACTTTGGAAGGAGGAGAAGCCCCCGTTATCCTCTGCCATTGTGTTGCCTGACACCCAGTGGGCACAAAAGTCAGTTCAACATTGAATCAAAATTGAATCAACATTGCCAACCTGTTATCAATGTTGAATCAATGTTTTGTGTCCACTGGGAAAGCCTATCACATATAACTGCTACTAGCATATAGTGTCCCAGTCTGGGTGTCCGACTTTAGGTGCAGTTTGATGCTACTGTGAGGTCCGCTCTCACAAAGCATTGTGGGTAATATATTTACATTTATTGATATAAACCATTGCAAAAAAAAACACAAACATTGATATTATCATGCTCAGGAATGATATAATTATAATGGGAGAGCCAGAACAGAGACAATAAGGAAACCAATTTTCCCATTTCTTCATTAATTGTATGTTGAGAATATTGCAAAAACACCCCATGTTCAAGCTGTAATAAAGCCACGTAGGAAGTGAGTTATATGTAGTCTGCTGTACTTGTTATAAGGGGGAATACATACATTTTCATATTTGGTTCACATTAAATGTGCATTGTCCATATTCACTATGTGATGCAAAGTCAATGGTGTCCGACTCAAGGTGTCTGTCCGACTCAGGGTGCATCTACCCTAACCCTGAGCTCACACTAATTAGTGCTGTAAGGCGCCAGCTGCTCCCCCCTCCAGGGGCCGCATAGTGCTTTAATACCCTTTAAGGACGGCATAATGCATTAATGCATCATACCCTTGGTCGTCATGATGGATGAATGCAGCCCTGGCGAGTAACTGCATTCATACATCATGCCGACCCTACAGGGTTCAGACACTCCCGAAGGGCAGGCATGATGCAACAATGCAGCACCGGTGAGTTACTCGCCAGAGCTGCATTGGTGCATCATGACGATGAATGTCATCTTTTAGCGACATCCGTCCTTAAAGGGTTTATACACTGTCACTAAAAGGTGGCATCTGTCGGCATGATGCACTTATGCAGTCCTGGTGAGTAACTCGCTTGTGCTGCATTGGTGCATCATGCCGACCCTTCAGGAGTGTCTCAACCCCGTAGGGTCAGTATGGTGCTTGAATGCAGCACTGGCGAGTAAACTTGAGTCATGCATCATTATGACAAAGGGCATAATGTATTGAATCGCTATGCGGCCCTTAAAGCTCTAAACTCACACTCTTCAATCATCTTTCATATTGTAAGCTCTCTGACTTTGGACCTAGATGCAGGGCACATTGTGAGTTCTACGACTGAAAACTGGCATGATCAGGGTACCTAACCTAAAGGAGAATGACAGTTAAACATCTGGTGGGATCTTGATACGGAATCAGGACTCGCACTGACGAGGAATGCAATATCTGCTTGGAGAGTGTTCCCAGCCTGGGGCTGGAGAGTGTAGATGAAGGGCAGCACCAAATTAAGAGCAATTACCAAGACGGTGGAAGTTACAGCGCACCCGGCGACAATTAACTCTCTAAGGGCCGCAAGGCGCTGTAATAGACTCTCCTCTATTGGTCAGCATGATGCCTAAATGCAGCTCTGGTGAATAACTCGCTGGTGCTACTTTTAAGCATCATGACAACCCCATGAGGTTGAGACACCACCAAAGGGTCGTTGTGATGCACCAAAGCATTGCCTGCGAGTTAATCGCCAGTGTCGGTTCGTTAGGACGAGACATGAACATAAATCCCGGATCCTGTTCGTCCTGAAATGGTTGCTACTTCATCTTCAGACAGTGTTAACCCTTTAAGGACGGCATGATGCCTTAATGCATCATGCCCATGGTCGTTATGATGCATTAATGCAACCCTGGCGAGTAACTCGCTAGTGCTACATTCAAGCATCATGCCCACCCTATGAAGTTGAGACACTCCTGAAGTATATACATAACCAATGCAACCCGGGCGAGCTCCTCGCGAGTGCTGTGTTAGTTGATCAGGACGACACAAAATCCCTGATCATGTTCGTCCTTAAATGGTTACCCATTTATCTTCAGACGGTGTAAAAAGGCGGTGGGTGTAAAACAGAGTCTGGTGTAGGAAGGTCAAGCCGCAGAGCTATCAGCGGCTCCGCTCTCAGAGTTATCTACAGGGCATGTTCAATACAGTGTGGGACAATCCTACTATCAACTCTTTAAGGACTCACTAAAAGATGAATGCAGCAATGGCGAGTAACTCACCAGTGCTGCATTGGTGCATAATGCCAATCTTTTGCCAGTGTCCCAACCCCTTAGAGTCGGCATAATATTTGAATGCAGCACTGGGGAGCTACTCGCCGGGCTGCATTCATGCATCATGACGACCAAGCGTTTGATGCTTAAAGGGTTTATATCATATGGTCATGTATCCAGGCATTACCTCAAACTACTGAGCTCCATGGTTCATGACGACCAAGGGCATGATGCATTAAGGCATTATACCATCCTTTAAGAGTTAAGAACTGCATAGTTAAGGCCATATTGAAATCTCTATTGATCCCATAATGCAATTCACCTGAGGCAATTTTGTTGGGTCTTGTTAGTTAGTTACATCTACGTTCGGCGTCACGTCGTTCAGTGTTCCCATCCCAGCCTCCACCCTGTCCTTTCCCAGTAGCACTGGCAGCAACGCTTCGTGCCTTTCAACGAAAAAGGTTGACTTCTTTTTAGCTTCCCACGCTCGGAAGATAATGGCCACTCACTGCTAATGAGTAATAGAACAGGGAGTGTCTTGTGCATACATAAAGGCACCTTATTAGCACAATGTATTATGCTTGAAGAAGATGATTTCAGGGGATATCTTATTCTTCATCCAAAGACAGAGACTACCATGGTCCCCCAGATAGCTAATCCTAAGCCTAACCCTAACTAGAATCAGGCAGAACTAAGCTAACCCTCCTAACCCCTACCCTAACCATTGGGCAGGTATCCAGTGTAGTTGGTTTCCTAATGAAGCAGAGGTGTAGGAAGCAAATCTTCATGGGGGGGGGGGGGGGTCCAACCAAGCATCGGCTTTTATGCGTGATATATCATATATATGCTTGTATTTAAGCCTCCTTTTAATAGTTCTGATTGGGAGCCCAGGCACCTCCACCACCACTTTTGCCTATGCAAGAAAGGCAAGGGTTGGAAATTGTGTGTATTATATTGGAGCTCTTGACAAATTTTGGGCGGCCTGAACATATTCAGCCCCCCCCCCCCCCCCCCCCCCGTCAGGGTTTGGGGGGCCCCACTGGCCCCTCCCTTTCCTATGCCACTGGACTCGCGTATAACTCACATAGGGCATTCCTAACGCACTGGCCACCTGACTCGCGTACGAGCTGCAACTTCTACCCGAGTACCATAGTTCCCCCACTGCCTGCTTGGTGGCAGCACTGAGCAGCTGCCCCGAGTGACTCCCCCGGCATTCCCTAGGGGGCAGCAGGGGCAGGTAGTTGTATTGTACACCAGTGGTCAGGTTCTTCATGTAACTACTGGCTGCATAGTCACATTCTGCAGGGTCCTGCTAACATAGACCCATCCTGATTACCTATGTGGGTCAACTATCTCCCTTAACCCTTTAAAGATGGCATACATACCGTAAAACCTCCCGTATAAGCCGTGGCTAGTACGCGAGTCAGATCGGCGGTGCGGCTTATAGCATCGGCCCAGGGTCAGGGTGCAGCTTATACGCGAGTTTTTGCTACTATGGCACAGTACTAAAAGTCAGCATAATCAGATCCCTGGTGCGGCTTATAGGATCGCCCCAAAGTAGGGGTGCGGCTCATACGCGAGTTAGGCTTATACGCGAGGTTTTACGGTAGTGCTTCTATGCTATGTCCAATGTCCTGTGTCGTCATGATGTATAAATGCAATGCTTGCCAATAAATCGCAGTGCTACATTAAAGTATCATGCCTATTGGATAGGGTTGATACACTCCCAAAGGCTCAGCATGATGCACCAATGCAGACACTGCATTGGTGCATCATGCTGACAAGACTTTTCATGATGTCCCCCTGAGACACAATCTCCCAACAGATTCTCTCATTCGTGTCTACCGGTACTACTTCCTTCTCTGCCAAAACGCGGCGGATTTCCGGGAGAACTTGCCTACGCCATGGTTTTGAAATAAACCCTTTTACAATTATGAATCGATTCAATTATCTAAAAGAAAGTTTGGAGTATGATTGTTTAAAATCACAAAAAGTATTGGTCATGGTTTTATGGGGGATATTGGACATAGTAGTACCGATTTCGCCCCCTTTTCCACAGAAGAGTTTCGAGAGTCTGGGCCTTTTGCAGTCCTATGTGAGACTGTGCTTGGAGAGTGGGTGACAGACTGCAGCCAGTGCTGCCCCCAGTGTCAGGCAGCAGAACTAGCACCACCTGTAGCAGCAGCTACTAGTGTCAGCTGCTACCACCAGGTGTCTCCCCGGGGCAGGGCGCAGCGCGGGGCGGCTCAGCCGGGAGCCGCTGACCCTGCTAACCCTTCAAGGACGACGTGATGCCATAATGCATCATGCCCTTGGTCGTCATGATGCATGGATGCAGCCCTGGCGAGTAACTCGCCAGGGCTGATTAAGACACTCCCGAGGGTTCGGCATGATGCACTGATCCAACACCGGCAAGTTACTGGCCGGGGCGATCTTTTAGTGACATGCCGTCCTTAAAGAGTTAATTACCACTTACCCATGGGGGGCTAGCTGCTAGTCAGTACCACACAGGCTTTAACCCTGTGAGGGCCGCATGATGCATGAGGTCCATTTATTGATATGATGCACCAATGCAGTGCTGCATTCAAGCATCATACCAACCGGGGTGATTCATTCCAAAGGTCGGAATGATGCACTAATACGGGTAGTAGACTGCGAGAGCTGTATAAGTGCATTATGCTGACCCTAAGGGCTGTAGATAAAAAAGTACACATATTCGACGTAATAAGCACCCCCCTTTTTTGGGTGCATTATTAGACTACTACAAAGGCTCAAATTTCAAGATTTTGGAGACAATTAAACTCTCAAGTACTAAAATGCCATACAAATGATTTTATAAGTGCCCAGGGCGCTTATTACGCCGAGTATGGTAGTAGGTATCAATAAAAAGGTATAGTACATTAAGATACTGCATTAAAGAGTTTACCGCTGGTTACCCATCAAACCTGTGTGCCAGAGGCTCGACCCGTCTCCAGTTGTCGAGGTGGTCAAGCTCAGACCACGATCACAGGTAGCCTGAAGGTATAGACGAGACGTCTGCCCGACTCAGGGCTTCAACGCACTCGTTACACTCAGCTCTTGTCAGCTCTACTTGTAGCACTCTGGTGCTCTGAGCTAGGCTATGGAGGCTCTGGCAACTGCTGCTGTGGAAATGCAATTACTAATTGGTAAAAACATCTAGTTTGCATTGGGAACGATCTGTTGAGAGGCTTTTTCTCACTATACCACTCCCAGGGTATCCTGCTACTTTGCATATACTACTCACTGAGTAGCCTGGCCAATAAGCCAATTTGCATATACTACTCACAGAGTAGCCTGCCCAACATACCCATGTCCATATACTACTCACAAATTAGCTTGCCCAACAAACCCATGTACATATTCTACTCACAGAGTAGCCTGCTCAACATACCCATGTCCATATACTACTCACAAATTAGCTTGCCCAACAAACCCATGTACATATACTACTCACAGAGTAGCCTGCCCAACATACCCATGTCCATATACTGCTCACAGAGTAGCCTGCCCAACATACCCATGTCCATATACTACTCACAGAGTAGCCTGCTCAACATGCCCATGTCCATATACTACTCACAGAGTAGCCTGCTCAACATACCCATGTCCATATACTACTCACAGAGTAGCCTGGCCACTATGCCCATGTCCATATACCACTCAGAGTAACCTGCCCAACATACCCATGTCCATATACTACCCGCAGAGTAGCCAGCCTGCCCAACATACCCATGTCCAGATACTACGCAGAGTAGCCTGGCCACTATGCCCATTTCCATATACTACTGACAGAGTAGCCTGCCCAACATACCCATGTGCATATACTACTCACAGAGTAGCCTGCCCAACATACCCATGTCCATATACTACTCACAGAGTAGCCTGCCCAACATACCCGTGTCCATATACTACTCACAGAGTAGCCTGCTCAACATACCCATGTGCATATACTACTCACAGAGTAGCCTGCTCAACATACCCATGTCCATACACTACTCACAGAGTAGCCTGCCCAACATTCCCATGCCCAGATACCACTGACAGAGTAGCCTGCCCAACATTCCCATGTCCAGATACTACGCAGAGTAGCCTGCCCAACATTCCCATGTCCAGATACTACGCAGAGTAGCCTGCCCAACATTCCCATGTCCAGATACTACGCAGAGTAGCCTGTCCAACATTCCCATATCCATATACTACTCACAGAGTAGCCTGTCCAACATTCCCATATCCATATACTACTGACAGAGTAGTCTGGCCACTATGTCCATGTCCATATATACTACTCACAAGAAAGGCCACAGGACCTCAAGCTCAGCTACAGGGTCTACTTTGCTATTTATGGCAAAAATAGAATATTTACTGGTCTGCTTTGCCGGAAAGGGAAAGGAGAGGACAGCCGTGGGCGCGTTGACTGATTGTCGTTGGTGCTACCGGTAGCACAAACTAAAGTAACCTGTCAAACATTCATTGCTCTGATCGGGGCTTTCCGCCAGACATATTTGATATTTCGCCCGTCTGGATACGTTCTGTTGGCGTGAAAACGTAGGCGAATATTGTCGTGAATTATTCTGGAGAATTTGGTTGGCAGCTGGCATGGTATTGCCTTGACTGATATAACCCTGCATATAGCCACCCACGCTCAACTCCCTTTTCCCGCCAATTTGCCGGTCTCTTTTACAATTTAGATTAGACATTTCTCTTTTTTTTTTAAAGATTTAAGAAACGCTGCATCATCAAACTCATTCGCTCAGAGGTCAGTGTTACACTGTAAAAAGTTGGTTGCCATTTTTGTAAGTGTACAGTAGATTCTACTGTAGGTGTCCAGTTCATTGTAGGTAAACAGTAGAATCTACTGTAAGTCGGCAGTATATTCTACTTTATATTTTACACTGTCTATCAAGACTACTCTAAATATAGGTATTTTCGCATGTATAAATTTTCGAGATTTTGCTAAAAAGTGCATTTTCACATGTATGTAAATTCGCAAATTTTGGAACATTTTAGTAGTATGGCTATATTGTATACATTTTCGCTCTGTACCTATTTTCGGGGAATTTTTTAAATCGCGAAAATATGTACAGCGTGAAAATATCTACGTTTTCACTGATCAACTCCTCTGGTTTTGTGTGGATTTTCTTAAACTAAATTTCAAGGAATACAGCACATGTTTGTCTGACTTCACCTCAGTACAAGGATTGTCTACCACAACCTATAGGGAGGATAGCCTACATGGCATGGGACCCGCCATTTTCTTTCTGTCCCCTGACTCAGAGCAGTGCATTGTGGGTAAATCTGTTATCAGCCACTGTTCACACCTAGGAACAATGGCCACAGATAACACTGATAAGACTGATGGATGACATCCCACCCCTATCTTAATCACCTTAATCACCTCCCCATTGTCTCAGGTGTGAATTGAGGGACTTAGCCTGATTGAGAGACAATGCATTAATTACACTCTGACTGACTGACATGTGGTCACCCACAGAGGTGTTAATGCTCTATTTCTCTAAGATTTGAAATATTCACATTGCTGTAAGCTTATCTAATTAAAGACCATGTCATGTGGAAAACATTAATCTAATTTATACAGAATATAAACAGATAGTAAATGAGAGAGAACCCTTCAAAGTAAACTACATAAAGGGTGAAAAGGGAGGCTTGACACATGACTACCTGAGCCTCCTGGTACATGCCTCTGGAACCAGCATAGGCTCTCCCCCGTATATTCCCCATGTCTAACTGTGTCTGATATTCTTTTATTTAGGTGAGTGTCTTATACCTACAGTTATACACAGGGTACTGTCCATACTGGTGAGTAGTATAGTATGTATCGGAACGGGACTATAGTTAAGTACTGTTTATTACTCAATCGACCTGCAGCCAATCAGAGGCCTCCCTTTTGGCGGGAAATTCAAAAGCAGCCAATGAGAGGCCTCCCTTTTGGCGGGAAATTCAAATAGGTCACGTGACCGGAAGTGACCTACTTCCGGTCACGTGACCTTTGGGCGGGAAATTCAAATAGGTCACGTGACCGGAAGTGACCTACTTAAGAGGGTCACGTGACCACCATGTTGGCGGGAAATTCAAATAGGTCACGTGACGGGAAGTGACCTACTTAAGGGGGTCACGTGACTACTAGGTTGGCTTTCAAAATAAGTCACTTGAGATTTTGATGGATAAATAAATTTAAAAAAAGAAAAAAAAAGCAAGCTGAAAAAAGCTTGCTAAAAAATAATTTAAAAATGTGGCTCTTTTTTTCTAGGGGGAGAGGGGTACTCTGGGGGGCACTCTTTAAGATGCATGGGGGGGGAGGGGGGGAGGGGGGGGAGGGGCAGGGTTTTTTAAGAGTGAGACTCGCTTCTCTGCCCTCTCTAAAAGAGAGGGCAGAGAGGCGAGTCTACTTACTATGAAAGGTATCATGATCGCGTTTATGATGATGTGCATCATGATGTGACTATCTTACAACCCTATGAGAAATAAGCAAGACATGGGCGTACTTACACGGGCTATTTGTAAACTAATGAATGTGACTTCTTCGTTAAAATCAGTATCTACAACTCTTTTAAGCCTAAGGCTTTTTCTTGAGTTTATTCTTTTGTTCAATTTCGGGCCCACCTCAAAAGAGGAATAGGCCCTCTGTAGCACTTGTCGCTTGCTCATCAATCAGAGCCGGGGTGTAGAAGGCCCCTGCCCTGTCGGGTACGTTCTCCCTCTGGTACGTTTTTGGTTAGTTTGGAGCTCTCAGTCGACTGTCTTATCCACCTTAAAAAAACCAGACTTTCGGTGTCTCATGATAAAACTGGTGCCTTATACTAAGCGCCGGATTACTTTCTCATTTTTTAGTGTTCTATCCGATGCTTATTTAATTTTTGCACTGATAAAAACGGTTAGCTTGTACAAACACGCGGTCTATTTAAGTGTTAAGTGTAGAAAATGAACAGAACAGTGCACAGAAAATAGAGCTACCGACTACATTTCGCCCAGTCACTCAGCGGAGAACAAAAGAACTACTGACGTAGTGTACCCGCTATTCCGACAGTTGGCGCCACCGTTATACTTTTCCCGCGTGCGACATGAAGCCCTGGGGCGGGTACTGGCTGTTTTGGTTGTAGGTACCGAAACATAAAAAACTACAGCCAGCCCAATGTCATGGTGAGACAGCTCTCTTATTTTTTACCTTGAGTAGCGTCCGTAGGGCCTATGACAAAACCTAGTCCCGTACACTGAGCAGCTTGAGGTCTGAAGGCTCATACAGAAAAATGTGTGGGTGTGTGGGTGTGTGGGTGTGTGGGTTGCTTTACGCCTTAGTTAACAGCTATGGTCATTTCAAGAGCGGTGATGGTGATCGAATCTATTGGCCCTTTTACCGAGACAAGGGTTCTTTTACATCCCACACTACATAGCAGAGAGACGTCTAGCAGCCCCTAGAGGTCCCGCAGGGGGCTCGAGAAGTGCCGTGGAGAAGAGCAGATATCTACGAGAGGCCACGCCAACAACCAAATTCTATCTTTATCCCGCGAGAAAAGGAGATAAGGGTCAAGGTTATGAACTATCAAAAGATTTTAGAGTAAATTAAGTTATGAGATATTAATATAATGTACATATCTAGGGCCCGATATAGGACCTCTGCAGATCCCCCTTCAGGGCCCCGATCCATGAGACCTTAGAAACGGAGCTGGGTCATGTAACCAAGGGAGATCAGCAGTTGTTGATGTCGGCGCTGCCGATAACGCTGGTAAATGACCGTTTTACTCATGTTTAGAGTCAGAATAGCTTGAGTATTACTTGAATATCGAAGAGTAGAGGTCAAATTACCCCAGACAAGGTGTTTCCATCTAGAAATTCTCGACAGTATTTCCGAAAATTGCAAATATTGGTCCCAGCCCCACGGGGCCCCATACCGAGTATTAAAAGTTTGAGATGCAACTTTCATTCATGCTGTTGACCAATCAGGGGGCTCTGTTTTTACGACCTTGACTACATAGTAAAAGTGATTGACAACGTCAGATATCACTTGACGACGTCAAATATCGATCTGATATTTGATCCCTTGATATTTGATTCAAAACCCACATCGAGTGGGATAAAGCCTTTTATCATCTTTTGATTGTGAGGCATACACTTTTCTTACACACAACAGCTGTCATCTATCAAGGGGCTCTGGATAGGGGGTCCCCATGTCGAATGTCGATCTTAGAAAATGACCATGTCACATGACAATGTCACTTAATAATGTTCATATCCCATGTCGATTTTAAGAAATGTTCATGTCACCTGTCACTATGATTTTTTGGGCCTCATGTCACTTGTCATTAGACCTCATGTCGTTTGTCGATTATAAGAAATGGTCATGTCACCATATCGAATTTAGCGGTCCACATCCATTATCAAGTGTCAGGGCATGTTGGCTGCTTGAACACGTAGTCTGTCATCACCCTTGTTTCTGTGCCTTATCTAAACAGGCAATTAGTGGCCGCTAGCCGAGAGTACCTCCCTGGTCGCCTCTCCCGAATCTGCTAGACGTCTCACTGATAGGAGTGTGTGGGTGTGTGGGTATGTGTGTGTCTGTTCGGTCTGTGTGTGCACGCGTCTTGCGGACCACTGTTAAGCCTGTGGTTGGAGAGCGCGACATAGCCGCTTGCTACACTCTCTAAACAGAGGTCCGCAAGACTAGGCCGGATCGCGCTCTTGCTTAAAGGTGCACCTCAACTCAGTGCGCCTTTAACAGCCGCCCCAAATAGGTGAAGTTCTTGACGCGGCACAGCGCCTCCCACCAGTAGCCAATCAGCGCGCCGAACGCCGGACACACCTCCACCGTGTGAGCCTCTAAGTAGGTCACACGAATCATACTAAGATGCCGATCTCTTCTGTCGGTTCGTCGCGGTGGCCGTGAGTGATCGCACGGTCGCCAAGATTCACTGCCTTGATTGGCAGAGGGGGGGGCTGATTACCCCCCGTCGGATGAATTGCGGCGAAACCATAATCAATTTTTCGCTGTTTTAGATAAAAGAGATCCAGAGCTATCCGCTCGTCCAAGAATTATTTTTCTATCAGCCCGGGATCACCCTCAAATTAAGGCCTAAAGTCCAAAAACCCAAAATTTTTTCCCTATGGGATTTCAGTGTCTAAGCGTTTTTTGCAGCCCCAAGGAGCAGCTCGCGGGCTCGAACCCTGTAAACGCTTTGACGCGCTTTCGTCGCCTTAGGCGACGTAGACCTACCCTATTTTTTTTTGGACCATGTTACCTGAACACGGATTATTTTTTTGTTTAGCCCAATGAGCTCACAGCTAGACTAGATACCTCATGTTTTGGATTGGAGAAATCAGCAGAGCAATAAAAAGCGCGGTGAGGCTAGTGTGGCCCCTGTGAGTTGTAAAATTGGTGCTAAATGTGGTAACCAGGCGGATGCTGAGTTCATTGATATTGTCCGTTAATGATACTTAAGGTGGGTGTTGTCTAAAGTTTTAATTGATATTACCAATGTGGCCAATAATGACTTCACAGTTGGGGCCCTCGCCCGCAGGTCCCAGATTCAGGGTATTCTTTGTTTATTGTGTGGCCCCTAAAGAGGGGCCGACTAACTCTTTAGAGTTAGTTAGATGCTGCCACTGTGCTATGCAACAGCAGCTATTAATTACGCTTCATGTTGGGCAGCATGGATCACTTGATGGGTGATACCTCAAAGCTCAAACACGGCAGAGCCGTGTGTGGCATGCGAGGACCAGTGGGTCAGGGGTGATCCGTTGCAAACAGAATGCTGATCCGTGTGAGGTTCTGACTTTCTATAGTTTTTTATAAAGCCTTAGATATGGTGTGGTATTTTTCATCTCGCTATAGTTTAGTTGGTATTTAAGGAAACCGCCTCATTTCTATCAGAAATACACAATATTGAATTGTTTTTTATATTTTAATATATTAGAAGCGCGCTTTGTTGCCTATGTAGCTCATTATGCGTTGAAATGTTCGCGAGCATCGTAGGAATGTACAAAACCCCTATTGTGGCACCATCTGACGAAAGAGCGGAGAACTATACTAGCGCGTTTCGTTATTCACATCTTTTGACAGGGACTTGGTTGGTGGCTTTACGCCCTAATTAACAGCTGAAGTCATTTCAAGGGGGGTGATAGTGATCGAATCTATGGATACCTGAAGGTGGAAAGCACACACCCTACACTTTTACCGAGGCAATGGTGGTGCTGCTCAAAGGGTGTGGCGAGCTAGACTGGAGGATGTAATAACTAAGCAGCAGAAGGACCAAAAAGACAATCTCGTAGTAGTAGGTCTACTTAGATCTTGAGTAGCCGCCCTTGTGGCTATAATTACCTAGACTAGTTGGCTCTGCCAGCCTGGTCAAGTGAAAATTGGTAAGGAGACTATGAACTAAGCTAACATCTCATAAGTATTAGTTACCACCCCCTCACACCCGTTTAACAACGGATTCAGGGTCTAATTATGGAGACCCTAGAGTAAGATTAACAATATATCCCAATGTCTGTAGTAGACATTTACGACATGCAACCTGCCCCCTAGAAGGGATAGATCTGACCACAAGTCCGCAAAATGAGACTCCCCCTCTGAGTGTATCAAGGTTTGCGTATAGTCTCTTGCAGGTTAATCTGTTATCTACCCCTTTGTCGACTTCGCCAAAATCCTGGGAGATTCACTTTAAACCTAAGGTCTACCCTTTTTATTCTTTGTTTATTGTGTGGCCCCTAAAGAGGGGCCGCGGTGTTGATTAATTACACCACATGTTAAGCAACATGAGATCAAACCTTCCTCAAAAGCGACAAGGCTCAGAGTCCTGTTGGACGGGAACCCTGTGTGGCATTTCAAGACACCTGGTTGAGTGATCTGTTGCAGATGCCGTTCCGTGAGAAGTTCTGACTTTATATAGCTTTTATATCGCTTTAGATATGGTGTAGTATTTTCAATCTCACTATAGTTTAGTTGATATTTCAAAGAATCTGCCTCATTCTATCAGAAATACACAGCGTTGACATGTTTCTTATATTCAATATATTAGAAGTGTGCTTTGTTGCTTATTATAGGTCATTATGCGTTTAAAATGTTCGCGAGTATCGTGGAAATGTACAAAAACCCTATTGTGGCGTCATCTGACGAAAAGAGCGGAGAACTACACTAGAGCATGTAATGGCCAGACCAGCAGGCGGCAGCAGAGTGGTCAAAAGACAATCTCGTAGTAGTAGGTCTACTTGCATGTTGAGTAGCCACCCTTGTGGTTGTAATTACCTTGACCACAGGTCCGCAATATGGAGCTCCCCCTCTGAGAGTATCAAGGTTTGCGTATAGTCTCCTGCAGTTTAATCTGTTATCTCCTCCTTTGTCGACCTCGCCAAAATCCTGGGAGATTCACTTTAAACCTAAGTCCTACCCTTTTTTATTCTTTGTTTATTGTGTGGCCCCTAAAGAGGGGCCGCGGTGTTGATTAATTACACCACATGTTAAGCAGCATGAGATCAATCCTCCTCAAAAGCGTCAAGGCTCAAAGTCCTGTTGGACGGGAACCGTGTGTTGCTTTCGAGGACGAATGGTTGAGTGATCCTACCGATCCGTCAGAGGTTCTGACTTTATATAGCTTTTATATCGCTTTAGATATGGTGTAGTATTTTCAATCTCACTATAGTTTAGTTGATATTTCAAAGAATCTGCCTCATTCTATCAGAAATACACAACGTTGACATGTTTCTTATATTCAATATATTAGAAGTGTGCTTTGTTGCTTATTATAGGTCATTATGCGTTTAAAATGTTCGCGAGTATCGTGGAAATGTACAAAAACCCTATTGTGGCGTCATCTGACGAAAAGAGCGGAGAACTATACTAGAGCATGTAATCGCCAGACTAGCAGGCGGCGGCAGAGTGGTCAAAAGACAATCTCGTAGTAGTAGGTCTACTTGCATGTTGAGTAGCCGCCCTTGTGGTTGTAATTACCTAGCCTAGTTGAACCTGCCGGCCTGGTCAAGTGAAATTAGTAAGGAGACCACCCATTAACGTGCTCCACAGTCTTTAGACAGTTAAGACTATAGTCAAGACTGGAGAATTTGGCGAGACGCCCCTCTGGGAGGTCATAATCCTCAATGTTAGGTGTTAGCTCATTAACATCAGATACCATATTAACAACCCATTTAAAATGTTCATTTTAATAGCAACTCACCCTATTCTGACAAAATCCTATTAGCAGGTAACCTCTGTGTAAACCATACTGCAAACATCTGCTACTTCCAGCGTCTGCCTCGTGACTGATAGTGTACAACAAGACGAAGTGGGCAGAGATTAGAAAAAATGAAGCTCTTTATATAGCCGAGAGAGCAGCTAATCTGGATGTTCTAAGCTTGTTTTCACCTAGAGCTCCAACCCTCTTCCAGAGAGAATCAAATCGCTTTTCACCTGAACCCTTCCACCCCTAATCCATCAGCATGAAAAGAGAATTAACGAGTGTAACGTGCGCTACATGTATATGGGATTATAGCTGGTGAAGAGATAAAGCCGAGTCACCTGTGTATACAAAGACTACAGGGGGTGATTAACGACAGGTGTGACGCGCCAGCCCGTGAACGGATTAAGCCAAAAAAAAATAAAAAGGTATGTTTCAGGTAACATGGGCAGAAAGACTGGAGTCGGTAGGTCGGATTTTTATTTTATTTTATTTTATTTTTTTAACATGAAAGTACTAGCCATCCTCCGTGGAAATTCTAAAAATGACCCAAAAAGTATAAAAATATGAAATTTTCTTCAAACTTGCTTAAAAAAAAAACAACGTAGGGTCGACCCTGTTTTGCTAGGGTTGGTCGGGTGACCTGAAACAAACCTTTTTTTTTATTTGGCCTTATCTTTCAAGCTGACGCTTAAATTCAACTAGCCAGCCGCCGTCCACACCACTCACTGCGACAAGAGGAGGTGCTGTTGTTTTACACTTGAGTCGCTTACCACATGGTCTCTACCTCACAGACAGACACGCGCCCCCTGTAGCTTTTTTTTTTGTTTTTTTTTGTATACACACGCTAATCTCATAACCCCCTTATCCGTTATACAGGTAACGAGTATTCTCTTTTAAAATAGCTGCCAGTCAGCTTAGCTCTAGAAGCAAGAAGGCGTGTATAGGTGCCTTATAAGTCAGCAGGGGGTAAATACTAGTGAAAAAGGAAGGCAGGTGTGCAGGTAGCTTTTCTAACAGACACGTGTGTGCACTAAGCTGCTTAAGTCTAAACCCTCCCGCAGTAGTCAGGTGGCATGTGAAAACTTACTTAACTGATCTCTTACATTGAGTAGAGTCTCTGTGCTGAGAGAGCCTTTTCAGCCGTTTAAGAGGATTAACTAGGACAGGGTACATAAGGAGTGAAACGCCGAATAGCGGCTACTCAGTCTCGTGCAGCACAAGCAGCAGCATCTAGCAGCGGCTTCAGCAGCAGCTGCACGTGCAGCACAAGCAGCTGGCAGCGACTTCAGCAGCACAAGCAGCACGAGCAGCACAAGCCGTAGCATTTGTCAGCAGCATCCGTGACATCGTCAGCAGCAGCCCCCATGACCTTGTCAGCAGCACAAGCAGCCAGCAGCTGCTGACAGCTGCTTCAGCAGCTGCTGGCAGCTGCTGCACGAGCAGTAGCACAAGCAGTAGCATCTGTCAGCAGCAGCAGCAGCAGCACAAGCAGCCAGCAGCTGCTGCATGAGCAGCACAAGCAGCACAAGCAGCAGCACCGACAGCAGCAGCAGCAGCAGCAGCAGTGTGGACCACTAAAGTCGAGATGAAGCCTAGTGACATTTGACATGAAGCTTGAAAAACACAGTGACAGGTGACATGAGCAATTCTTAAAATCGACATGAGATATGAGCATAATTAAGTGACATCGACATGCGCCATGGCTATTTTTTTAAGACAAACATCATATGTCATAGCCTCCTCATCCAAACCTCCACTAGTAGTGCTCTATAAGCGCAAGCTGTAAACCCTCTCCTCCCCTCGTGCACACAGGCGAATTATCAGAGTCAGCCAATGGTGTCAATACCCCTCTCATACAAGGGTCGGGCGCTGCTAGACTATAATAGATGAGTCAAGGACCGTTCTACTGAGGGTCAGGCAGGCTAAGTCGGACATTCAATGACAGGTAGGTCTTTGACAACCTTGCTTGAAAGTCTGGACAGCATTGACAGACTGGGGCATAAGGATCTCGCATGGTCAGACTTTCAAGCAAGTTTTGCTAAAGTCGCGTTATTGAATGTCCGACCTAGCCTGACCCACAGTAGAACGGTCCTTGACCCGTCTATTATAGTCCAGCAGTGCCCGACCCTTGGCTGAGAGCAGTTTAAGCGCCATTGGGTGTCTCTGATATTTGCCTCTGTGTAAGATGAGAAAAAAAGTCTGTTGAAAGACTATATTTCAAGCCAGAAAACTGTAATTAGCTTTCCAAGTTGTTTATTTAACAATATCTTAGCCTAGCAAGCAGCTGTCAGATGTCATCTAAGAAAAAAAATGTGAGCTGTTAATAGATTCAAGAGAAATTAGTTTACAAATAGCCCGTGTAAGTACGCCCATGTCTTGCTTATTTCTCATAGGGTTGTAAGATAGTCACATCATGATGCACATCATCATAAACGCGATCATGATACCTTTCATAGTAAGTAGACTCGCCTCTCTGCCCTCTCTTTTAGAGAGGGCAGAGAAGCGAGTCTCACTCTTAAAAAACCCTGCCCCTCCCCCCCCTCCCCCCCTCCCCCCCCATGCATCTTAAAGAGTGCCCCCCAGAGTGCCCCTCTCCCCCTAGAAAAAAACAGCCACATTTTTAAATTATTTTTTAGCAAGCTTTTTTCAGCTTGCTTTTTTTTTCTTTTTTTAAATTTATTTATCCATCAAAATCTCAAGTGACTTATTTTGAAAGCCAACCTAGTAGTCACGTGACCCCCTTAAGTAGGTCACTTCCCGTCACGTGACCTATTTGAATTTCCCGCCAACATGGTGGTCACGTGACCCTCTTAAGTAGGTCACTTCCGGTCACGTGACCTATTTGAATTTCCCGCCCAAAGGTCACGTGACCGGAAGTAGGTCACTTCCGGTCACGTGACCTATTTGAATTTCCCGCCAAAAGGGAGGCCTCTCATTGGCTGCTTTTGAATTTCCCGCCAAAAGGGAGGCCTCTGATTGGCTGCAGGTCGATTGAGTAATAAACAGTACTTAACTATAGTCCCGTTCCGATACATACTATACTACTCTGGTGAGTATGCGTTCATAATTAAAGTGACATGGTCCGATTTTTTCCATATTTTAAATCCTGCTTAAATGTGATCCAAATGTTAGTAAAATATCATATTGCGAGGATAGGGCACAATACAATGTCATCTATGGCCAATAGGAGCCCATTACGAATGTCCAACATGGCCCAAGTTCTGTATTTTACAGTGCATTTTCAATGGGGGAATTACAGCGTGCACTCCAAAAGTCTTAAAATGAACAAAAAACTGAAAATTGACTGAATTCTAAGCTGAAATATTGGGAATAATATCAGATTAGATAGGTAGTACATATACTAAGGCCATATTGAACATTTCTGTTCATTTTTAACAAAAATGATTTTTAAGCCCTACTCATCAGACCATGTGACTCTTAGTACTTTAGCAACCTTTCAATGGTTTTCACTTCATCCATATTTAAGATCTTTAGACATTATACGTCTTGGATAAACCCTTTAAGGGCATTATAGTGCTTTAATGTGCTATACCCTTTGTCGTCATAATGCATTTATGGAGTCCTGGTGAGTAGACTCGCCAAAGCTGCATGTATGCATATTACCAACCCTTCATTGGGCTGGCATGATGCAGCACTGTTAAGTGACTGACCAAGGCTGCATTAATGCATCATTAAGACAAATAGAAACGTCCATTAAAGCACTATGCAGCTCTTAAATAAAGTGTTAACCCTTTAAGGACGCATGTCATTAAAAGATCACACTGGCACCAATCCAGCCCCGGCAAGTAACTCCCCGGTGCTACATTGGTGCATCATGCCGACCCTTCGGGAGTGTCTCAACCCTGTAGGGTCTGCATGATGCTTGAATGCAGCACTGGTGAGTTACTCGCCAGGGCTGCATTCATGGATCATGACGACCAAGGGCATGATACATTAACGCATTATGCCATCCTTAAAGTGTCCCCTTGCTCCCTAACCTCCTCCCTATACTGACTAACCCCCGGGGATTTCGGCCACTCTATATTCCGTTTTTACGCCCCCCTCACTGGCAACACCCGGCTATCAACACCACATTTAAAATCTCTCCATTTAAACTAAATGGAGATATTGGAATAAAAATCCGATAAAGATTTCTATCCGGCTCTTGTGTCGTTGACCTCTCCCCTTGACAAGCTATAAAGCTATGATCCGTCCCCCAGCCTCGGCCAGCGTCTATCATACCAGTTGGATAGCCTGGGAGCAGGCTAGCATCCTATTCCAATACACATGTTTCAGTTACCTCTGTCGAGTATATAGACAGAGGTCCACGATAATCTGTCTGAACGACAGGTTTCTCCACTCTTGGTGCATTGGATCGCATCACACGAGGCAGAGCCAAGTGTGATGCGATCCAATGCACCACGAGTGGAGAAACCTGGAGTTCAGACTGCTTAGAGTGGATCTCTGAATTTATTCCATGTAATTCTGGATTAATTTCATCAAAATATACATTTAAAGATTGGTTTCATGGCTATCTTATTGATGTCACCCATGGAGGATGAGAACCAGTTTCTCCAGGGGTGTGTTCCTCCACATGAAATAAATAGACAAATGCCAACGCCCATTGATACCATCTCTGTTGTATTCCACGAGTGGGGGCTGGGGCCATATCCCACGAAGCCGCAGGCTGAGTGGGATATGCCCCAGCCCCCGCTCGTGGAATACATCAGATATGGTATCAATGTAGTTGGCATTTGTGTTTATTTTTTATTTGAAGCCATTTTATGAAGAAAAAACTATCTTTTCCTAACCCATTGAATACGGCCACATTGTATTCAATGGGGGCATTGAATACAGCCCTTCAATGCTAAAGCATAGGAGGTCTTGTATTTCCAAAAATAAAGGATTTTATCATACAGTAGCTCCCAGCTAAATTAATTACCCCTTTGTATTAGATAAGAATGTGTCTGTAGTTGGGAGTGTATTCCCCAATACACTCTCTTGCTCCACCAAAAGTGAAATGCACCCCTGCTCCCAGCCCATACTATAGTATTGGGCTGGGAGTCGGAGACTGCATTCCCCCGCCCATAGATCGGCACCAGACGGCCTGCTAGCAGTCTGGTCATGTTTATAGTGGGGGGAGGGAGGAGTCATGTTTGAACAACTGGAGGGGGGGATGGTGAATTTTCGCGCTAGCAGCAAGCTTTAAGAATTTTGGCCCCCCAGCAAGTAGGGTTCAAATCCCCTTCCCCCCCCGTAAATTATTTTTTGGTCCACCCCTCACGAGGGGCCCAATCTTTTTTGGTATCCCCCCATCTCAAGAGGTCAAAATTGTTTTGGTCCCACCCCAGATCCACCCCCCATCCCCCCCCCACCCCATTGATAAGAAATGACCACTCCCTTATAATGGATAGTGGAGGAGGTAGGTCTGACGTGTGGTAATAAAACCATCAGGCATGTTTAGACCCCCGGGCGTCTCTTGTAGCCGATTTGTTAAACGCGTCAAAGGCAACATGGTGCTTTAAAGGGGCATTCTCACCACTCATACTTAAACCTGGGCCATCAGGGAATAAGTTCAGCACTTTCCATGCATGGACTAAAATAACAATTCCACCAGAGGGCAGCAGTGTTTGGGCAGGGACCATGGGCATTGTCCAACTACAAGATATTCACCCCATCTTGCGCCTGTTGGAGCTGAGCTCTCAGCCCTTAAGAGCCCTCTTGTAAATCAAAACTGAACTATATCCAAAAGTGCTTTTGGCCTCACTTCAACCATGACGGTCAAGCTTTAACTACATAGTAGACTAGTACAGTACTAGCATTGTGAGTGGGATACGCTCGGTGATTGTGCCACTTTAATGCATTATGCCCTTTGATGTCATGATTCACGGATACACCCCTGGCGAGTAACTTACAGCCCTGGCGAGTAACTCGCCAATATCTATTTAATTATCTCGGATGTTTCAGCTTACCAACATTATGTTTTAAGATTTGGCCAATACAAATAAAACGTGTTTCAGGTTACATGGTCTGAAAATCTAGGGTAGGTAGGTTAGATTTTTTTTTTTTGATTTTTTTTTTACCTTCGGCCTGAAAAGTACACAGAAATCGACTCACAAACTTCAATGTCAACTTGCCGACGACCACCTCGACTCGTGAACTATCAGATCGACCCTTAAATAGCCCCAAAATGACCTAAAATATAAAAAAAAAAAATTCAAAATTTCATAAAAATTTCTAGGGTCGGCTCTGTTTTGCTAGGTAGGGTCGGGTAACCTGAAACACACCTTTTTAAAAAATTGAATTTGGCCTTTCTTTTGGCAATTTTAAAGGAAACATAAGGATTGTTGACTGAACAACATGTTTTCCCATATAGCTGGCCATGTTTATTGGCACTGACTGTCAGCCTTGCAGTTTTTCAACACTGCAGAGATATAGTATGATTAAAGGGCTTCTATTTATATAAATATTCTTTCCGCCAAGAAATATGATATATATATGCTGATCGATCGCTATCTGACAGTCGACAAACATTAGTTTTCCCTCTGAACGTTTCCGGCGCCCAAACACTTTAGGATGACTCGGCGAAAAATACATTCTCTGCGTGCCAGTAACCAGCTACATGATTGGTGGTGTCTCGGGACTAATCACCCCCTGTTTACGACCATTTACGGCTATCTTCACATCAATGCGAACATAACATGCACGATATGGCCTCATACCTCATGTCCCTGTCACTAACTACACTAAATACAACCACTAACATGTAGGTGGAGGGGGGGCCTATAAGGCCTTATTCTACCTACAACAACAAAGCGTATGGAAATTGAATGGTTAAAGCACTGAACCTCATATCACTGTAAGCGGGGCGTACGACGGTGGTACGCCATGCTGGTGTGAGCGGGGCGTACCAGTCATCCTGTCCAACTAAACTCCACATATTCAGCTCTTAAATGTTTATTTCTGGGTGGATTTTCATGATTTAAAAAGAAAATAAATTGTGAAATGGATGCCAATTAAAGTAGGTAGAATAAATCGAAAACATCACTTGATTTGTATATATAAAGCCACTTGTGGATCCGTGGTGTACAATGTCTCATATGCAAATTGCATGGCGTTTTACGTTAGTATTACAACGCCATCATGCTGCTAGTAGTGGGTAAGAAGAGATGCCATTTTTCCTACCTTTGTAGGTATTCCTACTTTTTAGCTGGAATTTCTCTATTGAATTACTGTATTCAACGTATTAAGCGCCCTCCCCCTAATAAGCGCCCCCCTACCCTTTTAGGGATATTTTTAGACATGAACAAAGGCTCGAATTTCACAACTTTGGAGACAATTAAATTCTTAAGTACTAAAACACCATGAAAATAAACACCCAGGGCGCTTATTACGACGAATACGGTATGTTTATTTCCAAAATATTGACCAAAATTGTTATATTTCCTACTTTTTATTTAAGACTGGAGTGGCATCTCTGGTAAAACAGGAATTAAAGCAGCTATATAGCATTGCCACCTTCTGATTTGCCAGTTGTGGGGTGGGGAGGACTTGAAATAAGTTGATTAAGGACCAACTAAGCCTGCTTGGTGACCTTTTAAATGAAAAAAACAACACAGTGATTGCAAAACTAATCATGTAAGATAAATTACCAGCTTAAAAAAGCCTGCCATAGATCAAGATAGCGGCCCATGCACCATGACGCTTTACGAGTGTTTTTGTCAGGCGGGTGAGCTTTTAACCAATCAGATTGTTCCATTTGTTCAGCCCCGATCAAGCAGTGACTCAGCAGAAGTTAAACTAAACAAAATGGCTGCCCCCCTAAAGGCCCCCTTGTACCCCTATACGCCTGTGCGGGATGAACTATCAGCCAATGAAATCATTCACTGGCCTTCACTGCAGAATTCTTAGGGTGAATTATGTAACAACTGGTACCCATAGGGCAGCTGTTATCAGAGCTTATCTCACCAGTACCAGATCAAGCAATGGCTGCCCCCATAGCGGCACCCGCTATAACCCTATACCAGTTAGAGTTAGCTAGTTTTGGCAGCTCCCCCTCTGCCTGTCACTCGGGCAGGAAACCCGCCATTATCTGCGGCTTGTTTTGTGTCGTCGGTGTCTGTGTTTCCGCTGTCCAAGATGGAATAGATTATCACAGAGCTCTTAACCCTTTAAGGACGGCATGTCACTAAAAGACAGTTGTCCTCATGTTGAACCAATACAGCCCTAGTGAGTGTCTCAACCCCGTAGGGTCGGCATGATGCTTCAATGCAGCACTGGCGAGTTACTCGCCAGGGCTTCCTTCACGCATCATGACAACCAGTTGCATGATGCATGAATGAATTATTCCATCCTTAAAGGGTTACCTTGTCACAAACTGGTTGGAAAGTAGGCGTAAAACAAACTTGGTAAAGAATACAGACGCCACAGCGTTTCCATGGTAACACAATGGCTGCTTACGTTACTAAGGAGATGGATGTACCTCATGGGATTCTCCTCCCACACATGGAAGCCACTGCAATATCAGAAGTGAGAAGGGGGGAAATCTAAGGAATGGCGGACAGTCACAACTATATCACAAGTTGCACATTCGTCTATCATAGACATCAGTGAAAATTGTAGGCCTATTCCATAGACGAAGGTTTCTCTTTAGAGAACTTTCTCTTTAACTTCACATACATATATATCCCCTCAGGAAATATAATGATTAGACATTTAAATTCCAACCTACATAGTTCTCAATGGTGTAAAGTCTCTTCCTAGTTTGTATGGTGCTGACCCTCTTGAACTTTACTGTCGCAATAAAGCACCAGGCGCTCTTCAATTTGGTGGCGCCATTAACCCGTTAAGGACGGATATCGCTAAAAGATGACATTTGTCGTCATGATGCACCAGCCCTGGCGAGTAATTCACCGGTGCTACATCGGCTAATCATGCTGACCCTTCAGTAGTGTCTCAACCCCATAGATTCGGCATGATGCTTGAATGCAGCACTGATGAATCACTCGCCAGTGCTGCATTCATGCATCATGACAACCAAAGGCATGATGCATTAAAGCACTATGCAGTCCTTAAAGAGTTTTTAACAATGCTGGTATAGTAGTATAGTAGCAGGGATGCCAAGTGTTACGATTTTTTCATAATTTTACGATTTTTTACCCCAATTACGACCATTACGATTTCTACTGGCAAATTAAGATTTTTAGGAATTTCTGAAGAGTGTATACAAAAAAGGCATCTATAGCCCCTCCATTGTGCGTTGCAACAGTGGGGATATCAGGCCACCCTCAATCAAAGAGAACAGATAGAGACCAGATCTTTGATATATTTTGTGCCAAAATGCATCAGTTGTCACCATTTCAAATCTAGATTTTCTAAATTTGCTGTTTTATCTTGGACTTAGATCTTTTCCTCTTCAGAGTTTGCTTGTAAGACTATTATTACGATTTTTGTTATGATTTCAAGCTAAATTTGTTACGATTTCGGGGTCTAAAAATCGTAACAAATGCGATTTTGGGGTGGGCTGACTTGGCATCCCTGTAGTAGGAGTGGGATGGCAGAGACTACTGTACTGTGTCAGGGGGTGCGTCTCTGTATGGTATCTCTGCTACTGCAGTCTGCCCACTGTAAGGCTGCTACCCTGTAAGGGCAGCATGGCCTTAGTCGTCCTGATGCTTGAATGCAGCCCTGGCGAGTAACTCACCAGTGCTGCATCCATGCATCATAGCGACCCTACCGGATTGATACACTCCCATAGAGTTAGTGGAATGCATCATTACAATGGGGGCGCTGCCTTAGTGCATTATGAAAAAAACAAAGCTTCGAGGCATCATGCTGTCGTCTAAGAGCTAACACGGCCTCATTATCAGGCACTACTAGCGTCTCATCAAGTCTCCACTAGACTCTCAGACAGCTCCCTATAACCCTATAAGGACGGATGTCGCTGTACCAATGCAGCCCCGCTGAGTAACTCGCCAGTGCTGCATTGGTGCATCATGCTGACCCTTCCGGAGTGTCTCAACCCCACAGGCTCCGCATGATGCTTGAATGTAGCACTGGTGAGTTACTCGCCAGGGCTGCATTCATGCATCATGACGACCAAGGGCATGGTGCATTCAGGTATCATGCCGTCCTTAAAGGGATAAGGGCCCCCACTCACGTATCAGGACATTGTGTCGCGATACGCTCACAATGCGTATTGTTACATCCTCCTACCAGAGATAGTTGATGAATCTGCTCAGCAGCCTTCTCAGCGCGTATCAACCCTGTAAGGGCTGCATAGTGCTTTAACCCTTTAAGGAAGGCAAAATGCCTTAATGCATCATAGCCTTGGTTGTAATGATGAATGAATGCAGCCCTGGTTGGTGACACACCAGTGCTGCATTCAAGCATCATGCTGACCATACAGGGTTGATACACCCCGGAAGGGTCACCATGATGCACCGATGCGGCACCAGTGAGTTACTCACTGGGGTTACATTGGTGCATCATAACGACAAACGTCATCTTTTAGTGACACCTTAAAGGGTTAGTGTGCCATAGTCTTGGAGTTCATGATGCATGGTTACAGCTATACTGTGTGACTTCCGTAAAACCTCGCTTATAAGTCGACCTCACTTATAGGTCGAATTGGAATTTTGAGGGGAAAAATCGACTTATGGGATAAGGCTTTTACTTTTTGGAAAAACTCACTTATAGGTCGAATTGGAGTTTGAGATTTTTTGAGGGGGCCACACCCCAACCCAGACCCCCCATGACCACCCTTTTCCTATAGCCAAAGTGAGTAATATTCATGACATGCTGTCCTAAAGACGACTCCCAACATGTGGTGTGATAAAATAAGCCTTACATGGAAAAACAATGCCCTAAAAAGTGTGTATTTTACAGCATTAGAATTAACCTATTTTGGGTCCCTAAATAATTCTACTTTTTTTCAATACCTCACCTATAGGTCGAATTGGACTTTAGAGGTGAAAATTCGACCTATAGCAAAAATGAATTCCAAATGAAAATCAACCTATAAGCGAGGTTTTACGGTGGTTATTCATGCCGACCCTTTGTAGTCCCTTCTGTAGTCCATCAGTCCTGTATGGTCGACATGATGAATGTCTGCAGCTAAACTAACGCCTCATGAATAGAACGGAGAATATCTAATAAAAGCAGTATGCATCGCTTAAAGGGTTACAGGCTCCCTTTCAGTTTGTAAGCAGGGCGTAATAAGGATGGCACAGTTGGTTGTAGATTAGCAGGGTATGTGTGGGAGGGGTTCACAGAGTTAAGGAAAGTCAAGAAAAGTCATGGAAATAAAGTTGGAAATGAATTTGACAGGGAAAGTCATGGAATCTTTATGTGAGTCAAGTCATACAAAAATCGTAATCATATCCATTGGGATGTACTATTTACTTTTGAGATTTTAGATAATTTGAAGACTGCCAAAGGCTGTTTCGCTACTGTACGGTAAATATAGTATGGGGAAATTGTGAGAGGGTTGGGGGGAGTTGGGGTAGATTCATGAGGACCTAAGCTTGTACACAATCTAATTTATTTGCTGTAGAACTAAGTAATGACCTTCAAAAAGAGCTTTACTGTAGAGTGCATGATTCATAGCTAGCTAATTGGGTACCCTAATGAAGGATCTACGCTCAATTTAGTTAGTTCATGATGCTTTATGTTAGAATATAAATCATCTTCTAGAAGTGATTATGTTCAGCCTTAACATTTTGCATGCCTCTAATGGCGTTCATGTAATCCCCATCCTCCTTTATTGCAAGATGTCCATTTCTCATTTTGATGTATGAAAGCAGCACCGATGAGTAACTCAGCTGATCGGGTCAAATTACACATTTCCAAAGGCTCCAGAGTACGTATAAGTCTACTCGCCAGTGCTGCATCCATGCATCATGTAGACAAAGGGAATAACACATGCACTATGCAGCCCTATTACAGGCACTATGCAGCCCTATTAACCCATTAAGGATGTATGTTGCTAAAAGATGACATTTGTGGTTATGATGGACGAATGCAGCCCCAGCAAGTAACTCGCAAGTGCTGCATTAGTCCATCATGCCAACCCTACGGGAGTGTCTCAACCCATGAATGCAGCACTGGCGAGTTACATGACAGGGATGCGTTCATGCATCATGATGAGCGAGGGCATGATGCATTAGGGTATCATGCCGTCCTTAAAGGGTTAAAGAGTTAATGTAGCTCATTCGTCTGAGGTCAGTGACTCACCAGTGCTGCATCCAAGCATCATGAGAGTGTCCGCCCTGTTTAGTCGTGCAAGAATCTCAGACGGTGGCACGCTACGGCCATGTTGCTTTTCTTAATACTGATCAGGGAGTGAGACGAGAAATATATAGTGAACCACTTAGCAAGCTGACTTCCTGTTTACCTTAGTGTGCCTCATTATGGAATTCAGCAGAAACTAAACTTGACACCTTAAGGGCCCCCTCACTTCCAGTCTGGATATTACTAATTGTTACTGAGAATTACACGTGCCTGTCACCAGTTACTGATGACAGTGTCCGCCCTGTTCAGTCGTGCAAGAATCTCGGATAGTTGCACGCTGTGGCCGTGTTGCTTTTCTTAGAGCTGAAGTAAGAAAAAAAGGTGTCTTTCAGGTTACCCGACCCTACCTCGCAAAACAGGGCCGACCATAGAATATTTTTATGCAATTTACAAAAACAATATCTATTTTAGGGCTATTTAAGGTTCAATCTGATAGTTCACAAGTCGAGGTGGTTGTCGGTGAGTCAGCATTGAAGTTTGTGAGTCAATTTCTGGGTACTTTTCAGGCCAAAGTAAAAAAAAAAAACTTCAAAAAAAAAAATCCAACCTATCTACACTAGATTTTCAGACCATGTAACCTGAAACACACCTTTTATTTATTTTTGGCCTAAACTTGACACCTTAAGAGCACACTCACTTACATTGTGCATCAACTGCCAATGCCCTGTGCTAATTGGTGCTGTTACTGAGAATGTGACCCCTTTTATGGTTGCATAGTGATTTAATGCATTTGTTCGTCATAATGCATGAATGCAGCCATGGCAGGTAACTCGCCAGTGCTGCATTCAAGCATCATGCCTACCCTACAGGGTTGATACAAGAGTCAGCTTGATGCACAAGTAACTTGCCAGGGCTGCATTTATGCATCATGCCGACCAAAGTCCAAATGCATAGGGTAGACTGACCTAAAGGTAACCACATACCATGAGATGTCCACCTTAATTATTTAGTCATTCATACATGATGAGCCCTGTTTTTGTGTATCATAGGACACTTTAGGTGATACTCTTTCCAGCAAAGGACAATTAAAGACAATACTATACATAAATAACTACAAAATTAACGTGGATATCTCATGGTACGTGGTTACCTTTAGGTCAGTCTACCCTAGTACACCATGCAGCCTTAAAGGCCTACCAGTAGTCACTGTATCGGCAGAGTGCAGACCAAACTGCTGACTTGTTGGTCACACGGTTCCCGGTACCTTCATTGTCCTCATTGAATCGTGACCGGTATTCAATGATTCTCAGAACGCCTCAGGAAGACGAGTACACTACGAAAACAGGTTTCTGCACCTCGCCAAGTCCAAGCTTAACTGCCTGCCACTTTGCACCCTGCCAAGTCCAAGCTTTCTGCCTGCCACTTTGCACCTTACCAAGTCTAAGCTTAACTGCCTGCCCATGACTGCTGCTTTGCACCCTGCCAAGTCCAAGGTTTCTGCCTGCCATATAGTTGCCACTTTGCACCCTGCCAAGTCCAAGGTTTCTGCCTGCCATATAGCTGCCAATTTGCACCCTGCCAAGTCCAAACTTTCTGCCTGCCATATAGCTGCCAATTTGCATCCTGCCAAGTCCAAGCTTTCTGCCTGCCAATTTGCACCCTGCCAAGTCCAAGCTTTCTGCCTGCCAATCTGCACCCTGCCAAGTCCAAGCTTTCTGCCTGCCAGATACAAGGTTCCTCTGCCAGATGACTGCCACTTGTTTGAAAGAATAATGCTTAAAAGTGTACTGTGATACACAAAAATAGGGCATATTTCATGCATAAATGAATACAAAAAAAAATGAAGGGGACATCTCAAGATGGTTGGTTGACTCTAAGTCAATCTACCCCACCTCCATTCAGGAGTCCCTATGTCAAAGGCGTAGTAAGCAAATATTATTGGGGGGGGGGGGTCCAAGGGGGCCCAGCCAAACTAGTTTTAAGCCTTGGCTTATATGCATCATAATGCCTCATTCACACACATATATGTATATATATATATAATTATATAGAAATGTAATGTTTGATCACGATTTAGTTCTGATTTTGTGTTACATTATAGGGTTTTGGCAAATATTTAGGGGGCCCAAAGATATTCAGCCCCCCTCCCTGCTCTGTGATTGGAGGGGGCCCTGACCCCCTCTTGTCCTGCACCACTGTATATCCAGCTACCAGTTAGTCTTTGCGAAAACCTTTTTTTCCCACAGGACATTTGGTGCTGCAAATTTTCAATGTTGCAGGACCGGCTACATTTTGGAGGACCAGATAGCCACATATCTGACAGCTTATAAATGCATATTAAGTATAAAATAGTATTGTCCATTAAAAGTACATTACATTTGTAATCATTTATGGCCAAATCAGGATAGATATATAGTTTTAAACAGTATATTGACACACATATTTCAGCTTTAGAAGCCCGACTGAATTCTTCTAGTTCAGAAAAGCCCAGCATGCAAGTGGACATTCGGTCCTGCTACACTTGTCCATCTGCTGGACCGGTGGCATTTTAGGAGGACATTGCTACTGTCCTGCATGTTTTCGCAAAGACTGCAGTTACCAGGCCTTATAGGGTTGATGTGGGTGGGTGGAGTGGGCGGGGGGGGGGCTGGGGGGCGGGCCGGAGGATTAATGGAATTCTCTGAAACTCTGTTCGTCCATTACACTTTACTACGGTCCACGTGCCTGCCGTAACTATGGTTACCGACACATGGGTTACTCTCACGAACCCTTTAACGCTGGGATGGTGTTTTAATTTACTTTCTACTTTTCTAGTCATGATGCTTGAATGGAGCCATGGCAAATATCACTACACAGTGTATGCCAACCCCAGAAAGTTGATACACTCTTGAAGGGCCGGCATGATGCACTAATGCAGAGCTAGCGAGTTACTCCTCGGAGATAAGTGCATCGGTGCAGCATACCGACTCGTGAACTGTGAGATTTGAGGCACGAGGTGACGCTTAGAGGGTAAGTTACTAGGGGATTGCCTGCTGTTGTGAAGACAAGACTTACCCCTAAGGTTTACCATCAGTATACATATACTGTAAATGTATTCAATATGGCACTGTGCGTATTTACGCGAATTTCACGGCTTTTCAAATCCGCGAAAATGTGTACAACAACCAAGATTTTTTCCAGTATTATCAGGCATATTGCAAAATCCGTGAATTTAGATACACACAAAATTGTATTTTTTTGGCAAATCTGCAAAAATTCATTCGTACGAAATTATCTGGCTGTAACCTTAAATACAAATACCATACTCCAAAATCCGTGAATTTAGATACACATAAATTTTTTTTTTTTTGGCAATTATGCAAAAATGTATATACGGGAAAATATCTACGGTTACAGTAACCTTAGATGTAAGAAACAGAACTTACCGCTGAGACGCCATCTAACTAACAGCTGTCTTTCTGTGTGTGAGACTATTCACAAAGGCCACCAGGCCATCAGCTCCCCACAGAGTACCGTATTCGACGTAGGCTGTGTCTCACAAACTTGGGCCAATGTGTTTGGCTATGACGCGGTGCCGTCTATGACCGGGTGCCATCTATGACCGGGTGCCGTCTATGACCGGCTATCTAAAAGAGTTGTTTGGAGGAATAAAAAACAATTTTTTGTAAAAAATAAAAATTTTAAAAGTTTAAATTCCTCCAAACAACTTTTTTCGATAGTTGGTCATAGACGGCACCAGGTCATAGACGGCACCCGGTCATAGATGAACACATTGGCCCAAGTTCGTGAGACACAGCCCATAATAAGCGCCCTCCCCCTAATAAGCGCCCCCCCCCTTTTTCCACGGTTTTCCAAACGTTTTTATCTGTTCATCCAAATAATTTGTTTACTGTTTTTTCACACCTCTGTTAAGAACCAGCCGAGTGTGAAGGCATAGGGGTGTGTAGAACCATTATATAGGCCACAGAGGTCTGTCTAAGACAGCCAAGGGGGGCGCCTATCAAAATGGATATTTCATGCTGATTTTCCCACTCAAACTTTTTTTAAGCGCCCAGGGCACTTATTATGTCGCTTAGGCGCCCAGGGCACTTATTACGTTGAATACGGTGCAGGCTTTTAGCCTCCCCTGTCTGTGATGTACCCTTACGCAGGCCTTATAATGTACTTTCTGTGTATGCTATCTTCCTTACCAAGAGGTTGACTTTTTGTAAAAGAGTAGCTGAGATTTTAAGTTGTAAAGAGGAGTGTATATATACTGGTCACAATCCCTCATTGACAAGATTCTGTGTATCTTACCTGCAGGTTGGTTTTTCTAAAAGACATTAAGGCCTTAAAAAAGCGCCGAGTGCTTTATATAAGGATGCACTGCTGATACTGGAAGACATCCAAATCCACTCCTGATATTGAAAGACTTCCAAATTCCTTCTGCTAGTCAAACGACATGCTTCTATCACAGAGATGTCGCAAGCTGTTGCACCAGTGGATCCCACCCCCTTGTATTGGTGGTACTTTTATGCGCGACAAGTGAGGATATCTAAAGGGTTAAGGAAAGCTATGTGATGTGGCTGGACATCATGTGTGCCACTGTGAGGGGGAGTAGGGGGGGGGTGGCTGGAGGGGACAGATAGGTAAGAATACTGTCAACTGCAGTATGTCAGATAGACCACTCATTCCCTACCTTCCAGATGCTTTTCTCTACTATCCTGCCTCCCTGTCTCCCTGTCTCTCTCTCTCACTGCCTGCCTGCCTGTCTGTCTCCCTGTTTGCCTGCCACCTTGTCTCTCTCACTGCCTGCCTGCCTCCCTGTCTGCCTGTCTCTCTCTCCTGGCCTGCCTGCCTGTCTGTCTCCCTGTTTGCCTGCCGCCTTGTCTCCCTCCCTGCCTGCTTGCCTTCCTATTTCCCTCCCTGTCCCTCTAAAGTTGTGTCTGTCTCCCCTCCCTGCCTGCCCCTCTGAAGTTCTGCCTCTCCCCTGCCGGTCTCCCTCTCTGCCTGCCCCTCTGAAGTTCTGCCTCTCCCCTGCCTGTCTGCTTCCCCCTCCCTGCCTGCCCCTCTGAAGTTCTGCCTCTCCCCTGCCAGTCTCCCTCTCTGCCTGTCTGCTTCCCCCTCCCTGCCTGCCCCTCTGAAGTTCTGCCTCTCCCCTGCCTGTCTCCCTCTCTGCCTGTCTGCTACCCCCTCCCTGCCTGCCCCTCTGAAGTTCTGCCTCTCCCTGCCTGTCTCCCTCTCTGCCTGCCCCTCTGAAGTTCTGCCTCTCCCCTGCCAGTCTCCCTCTCTGCCTGTCTGCTTCCCCCTCCCTGCCTGCCCCTCTGAAGTTCTGCCTCTCCCCTGCCTGCCTCCCTCCCTGCCTGTCTGCTTCCCCTTCCCTGCTGTGCTGCATTGCTGGGTGCCCTTTCCAGCCTTGAGTCATTATCCATTGTTGTGTACTTTGAAAACAGTAAATACTTTATTTGGACAATTTTGCAAAGTTGTACCTTATTTATACTTTATTTCGATGAAATATTGTATTCATAATTCATTTTCAAGTTGATCTAAATCACAGAATTTTACAAATGTACTTTTTTGCCAAACAAGCATGGATGCATGATTTGAACATAGCACTAAGGTTTTATAGAAACATACGTTTTTAGGGACTGTGATTATACTTTATTTGAACTTAATTTTCATGAATGACCGGTGGCAACACTGAGTATCGCCATCCCTCCCTGTTCCAATACCAGTCCTTAATCCCCAAAATACAGCCATGGTAAGAGGAGATGGTGGTAAGAAGGGTCTGTATGGTGGAGGAGGGACACAAAAAGCGGAGTAAGAATTATGAATTATGAAGTGCTCTCCTGTTTCTGCCTGCCCCCTCCCTGCCTGCCCTGCTAAAGCTCTGCCTCACCCCTGCCTGTCTCCCTCTCTGCCTCCCTACTTCCCTTAATCCCCAAAATACACCCACTGTAAGGCCATACCAAGCCATGCCATTAGAAATATGACAAAGGGCGCTTTTTTCCTCATTTCTATTTTATTTTGCCGAGTACCAAATGGGATGGGGAAATCTAGGCTATCGGTGAAAACAATTGGCATTGTAGTAAGGCCAAATTTAAAAAAAGGTGTGTTTCAGGTTACCCGACCCTACCTAGCAAAACAGGGCCGACCATAGAAATTTTTATGCAATTTTGAAAAAATATTTATATTTTCGGTCATTTTGGGGCTATTTAAGGGTCGATCTGATAGTTCACGAGTCGAGGCGGTCATCGGCGAGTTGGCATTGAAGTTCCCGAGTCGATTTCTGGGTATTTTTCAGGCTAAAGTTTTTTTTAAAAATTATTTAAAAAAATTAAAAATCCGACCTAGATTTTCAGACCATGTAACCTGAAACACACCTTTTATTTTTTTTGGCCTAATGCAAATATTAACGATCTGCAAATTTGTGGCACTTTAAGCTTTAATTTGGTACCAAGTATGGCCATATTTATCCATGGCCTAAGAAGGGTGGTGGTAAGAGGGGCCTGGGTGGAGGAGGGACAAAAAAAGCGGAGTAAGAATTATGAAGTGTTCTCCTGTTCACGCTACATAAACCCCACCAGCTGCAGTCCACTCCTGAAAAACTAACACGATCCATTCACGTACTGCTTAACGCTTCAACCCTTTAAGGATGGTCACTGCATGCATGTTTGCATTTAAGTAAGTTAAATATGCTTAAAGGAACACTTTAAGCATATTTAGTTTGAGTAAAGGCTACAGAAAGCCACTTAAATACCGCTATGACATTTCCTTGAAATTTACATAGCATTACTGAACTCAAAGCCGCCTAAAGAGTTCCTTTAAGACAACTTAAATTTGTTTAAATGTAAACCTTCATGCAGTGGACATGTCGCTAAAAGGTGACGTTGTGATGCACCAATGCAGCCCCAGTGAGTGGCTCGTGAGTCTCAATCCTGTAGGGTCGGCATGCTGCTTTAATGCAACCCTGGGGAGTTACTCATGGTATTTGTGCATCATACTAACACTTTGTGAGTGTATGAAGGGTTACCCCTCAGGGCTGCATCCATGCATCAGGACAACAGAAGGGTCACTAACTAGGTTTACTTTTTATGAAATACGGCAGTGCTATTGATTTAACCAAAGATCGCCGTATTGCACACCCCCCGTGAAATAACCGATCGCCGTATTTCACGGCCCTGTGACGTCATCAAAATGGCGGTTTGTTTACATTTGAACGACGTAGAAAAAGCTATTTCAACCCTAATTAGGCCCTCCCCCTGTAATAATTTAATTTGAATCGAAAAAGGTAAAAAATAAATACAAAGGAACACTCGTTTTAGTCTGTAGCTGGGTTATTTCACTTGTTGAAGGTAGGGCCGTATTTCACTTGGCCTGCGGCCTCATGAAATACGGCCCTACCTTCAACTCGTGAAATAACCCAGGCTACAGACCAAAACTCGTGAACCTTTGTCTTTTTACTCCAGTCTCAGGACTCCCAGCCCAACACTGCTCCATTCCCTATACTGTGTATGCAATTGATAGGATAGGCGCTGGCCGTGGCTGGGCCTACTCTCACAGTCTTTTCTAAAGGGGTGCAAACCTATATTCCTAAATATATATTAAGTATATGTAGGTGCCTATATCTATGTTCATGCTTAAACCCTCACCGGCTCTCTATATAGGGCTGAGTACCTGTGCCGGCTCCACCCCTGACTGTAGGGGTACCTAGATTTCGGCCTTTAACCCTTCAAGGATGCATGTCGATAAAAGATGACATTTGTCGTCGTGATGCAACAATGCAGGCCCAATGACTAACTAGCTGGTGCTCCATCGGTGCATCATGCCGACCTTAAGACCTGTGTCACAACCCCATAGGGTCAGCATGATGCTTGAATGCAGCACTGGCGAGTTACTCGCCAGGGCTGCATTCATGCATCATGATGACCAAGGGCATGATGCATTAAGGTATCATGCCGTCCTTAAAGGCTTTAAAGCAGGTCAGGTTGGTCCCCGTCGGCCGCACAATAAAGCGTTACTTCTAACACCTCTGCGAGGGGTGTATAAGAACTCAGACAGGTCTTCTCTGGTGTCTACGTGTGGGACAGACGGTCAGGGCAGACACTTTGTCTCCATTACCCACACGGGACTACAAACAGGGCATGACACCTTTATCACAAATCAAGAGCCGAATAAAGAGCCGAGTACCTCGCCCCGTAGTGACAGGAACCTCAGAGAGGTGTCTCATAAGAGCCCCAGACAATATCCCACTGTGATGCCTAGTAAAAAAAAACTACTGTAAAACCTCGCGTACAAGCCGCGGCTAGTACGCAAGTCAGATCGGCGGTGCGGCTTATAACATCGGCCCAGGGTCAGGGTGCGGCTTATACGTGAGTTTTTGCTACTATGGTACAGTACTAAAAGTCACTATACTCAGATCTTTGGTGCAGCTTATATCATCGGCCCAAACTCGGGGTGCGGCTTATACGCGAGGTTTTACGGTATGTGTGTTGGGGAAAAGGAAAGAAGTGAGAGATGGGTTGGCCGGGGAGAGTCTCAGAATTCTTTGACTTGAAAGCGCACTTACTTCACATTCAGAGTGCAGCGCGAGAGTATTCATGTATTATTGGCTACATTATTCAACATATTCCGATAACTACTTCAACCATCTTTACTACTGTCTGATCTTGAAGTCGTTGACAATATATACTTTATATTTTAATCACTTTAATAGTTAGCGCTCATGCCAGAATAGAGGGATGAAAAGTCAAGTTTTTCTGTTTTTCAAGTTCCACTTACTTAAAAACACTTATAAAAGACCTTTATTCAGGGACCCCCTTTTGAATATTTCACGCTTTCTTTTTGAATGGCCACTTTCATCCATGAGAATAGCCCCCAATCACCACCATCCTGTCTCACCCTTCTATAAATACTGTAAATGTAGTTTATTTCGCGCTGTAAATATTTCCATGAATTTTGCAGATTTTAAGATTCGCGAAAACATGTACAGAGCAAATATTTATCCAGTATATTTATATAACTGCCACATTCTAAAATGTATGAATTGAAATCCACGCGAAATTGTACTTTATAGCCAAATCACAGAAATATATATGCGCGAAAATATCTACGTTTACAGTGCTCTTCGGAGGGTGGCAATAAACCCTTTAAGGACGGCATGTCACTAAAGGGCGACATTTGTTGTCATGATGCACCAATGCAGCCCCGGCGAGTAACTGGTCCGTGCTACATTGGTGCATCATGCCAACCCTTCAGGAACGTATCAACATCACAGCGTCACCATGATGCTGGAATGCAGCACTGGCGAGTTACGCTCCAGAGTTGCATTCATGCATCATGACAACCAAGGGCATGATGCACTAATGCATCAAAGGGTTAAGCTCTTACTACTACTAACGCTGTAGCCCCCTCATCCCCCCATAGTGTAAGGACCTATAGGAAGCTCCTTTGGCCAGTGCCTACTCTGACACCCTCCCAGTTGTCAGTTCAAAGCGGCTGCTATACGCCCATGTGTGAGGGCCCTCACTCCGACCACACTGCACTGATATTCCTAGGCTCCCTATACGCCCAACCTCTCAGTCACTAGTGCCTAACCTAGTTAGTCATTTTTTGGCTCACTATACGCCCAACCTAGGTCAGTTATTATTGTCAGGTTGGTCAGTACAGACCAACCCACCTTAGTCTTTTTTTTCCCAGGGGGAGCCACTGAGTGGTCATGACAGGTGGCCCCAACTAGGGGTATACAAATACAACACACCAATGATGAATCTAGGTTAGCCACTGCTGACTGACCCCTCAGTCATTTTTGAATATAACTTTGCCATTATGACTAACACTCATATGACCGACCTAAGATAGTCTGTACTGACTAACCCTTTCGATCTATGGATTTTCAGTGTGGGTGTGGCTAACCCGTTAGCCCTTTACAGATGGCATGATGCCTTAATGCAGCTTGCCATGGTGGTCATGATGCATGAATGCAGCCCTGGTGAGTAACTCACCAGGGCTGCATTCAAGCATCATGACGACCTTATGAGGTTAAGACACTCCCGAAGGCATCGGCAAGTAATTCGCCGGGGCTATATTGGTGCATCATGACGACAAGTGTCATCTTTATCTGTCCTTAAAGGGTTAATGTGCTATTCCTTAGGTTGACATGATACATGAACACAGCCTGGGCGAGTAACTCGCCAGGGCTGCATTCATGCATCATGCCAACCCTGTGGGAGTGTATCACATCATAGGTCAGTATGATGCATGAATGCAGCTACTCACCAGGCCTGCAATCATGTATCATGGCGACAAATTGGCATAATGCATTAACGCACTATGTGGTCCTTAAATGGCCAGGGAGTAAAGCAGCTCTTCCTGTGGTAATCCCTTTAGGGACGGCATGGTGCCATCAAGCGGCATTTGTCTGCATGGCACAACATGCAATGCAGGCGAGTATTGGCGAGTAACTCGCCGGCATTGTATTGGTGCATCATGCCAGCTTGTTAGTCACCAAGGTGAGTTACTCGCCAGGGTGCCTTCAGAGCATCATTACAGCACTATTTGGCCCTTAACCCTTTAAGGTTGGATGTCGCTAAAAAAGACATTTGTCATCATGATGCACCAATGTAACCCTGGCGAGTAACTTGCTGATGCTGTATTGGTGCATCGTGCCGAGCCTTCAGGAGTGTCTCAACCCCATAAGGTTGGCATCATGCTTGAATGCAGCCCTGGCGAGTTACTTGCCAGGGCTGCATTCATGCATCATGACCACAAAGGGCATTAAAGCACAATGCGGCCCTTAAAGGGTTAACACAGGAGGTGGGGTCCCCATCTGTTTCCATTATCCACACCTAACCCTTTAAGGACAGCATATTGCTTTAATGCGGTATGTCCTTTGTTGTCTCAATGAATGAATGCAGCCCTGGTGAGTAACTCCCTAAAGGGTCAGTAACTCGCCAGTGCTGCATTCAAGCATTGTGCTGACCCGATGGGGTAGATATAATCTCGAGACGGTCGACATGATGCATGAATGCAGCCTGATCAGTCACTCAGTATGCAGGATATAGCATTTGATAAAAAAGGACATTAAGCACGTTAGCGGATTATGCGACCCTTAAAGGATTTACCACAAAAAGGGCGGATGATGAACTCAATTATCGCAAATAAAGCGCGAAACGTCTTCCCCCGGGGCGACACCCATCCCATTGAGCTGTCTCATAGAGGCCTTAGTCAATATATCTCTGTGATGTCTAGCCGAAAAACATGCTATGTCTACACAGTATCTGACTTTCAGAAGGTGCTCGCTTTGGTGACAATGACTTGCAATTTTCTCTGTGTATGGGAAGAAAAGGGAACTGATAGCATAGAGGGGGGACGGATGGAGAGATGGAGAGAGGACACGTGACTTCAAAGTGAGGTAGTCACAGAGTGTAGTTCTGTTGTTGGCCACCAGGGAACGTGTCGTCTGTGACGTCATGAATGTGGAGACTCTTTCATTAGCTAAAGTGACTTTGTATCTTTGTACTCTCTAAGGCCAAATTAAAAAAAGGTGTTTCAGGTTACCCGACCCTACCTTATATAACAGGGCCGACCCTAGAAATTTTTATGCAATTTTGAAAAAATGTTTATATTTTGGGGCTATTTAGGAGTCGATTTGATAGTTCACGAGTCGAGATGGTCATCGCGGAGTCGGCATTGAAGTTCGTGAGTCGATTTCTGGGTACATTTCAGGCCAAAGTTCAAAAAAAAAAAATCTAAAAAAAATAAATAATCCGACCTACCTACCCTAGATTTTCAGACCATGTAACCTGAAACACACCTTTTTTTTTTGGCCTAATGACGGAATATCGCTAAAAGATGACAACTGCAGCATCTCAAGAAGCAGATCCATAGAGAAATGCTAATATATTTGATACTGTTCACCCTCCAAGGTCCACCAAGTGCCCTTTGTCGTCATGATGCACCAATGCAGCCCTAGTAAGTATCTTAGCAGTGCCGCATTGGTACATCATGACGATCTTCTGGGAATTCTCAACCCCGTAGGGTCAGCATGATGCATGAATGCAGCACTGGCGAGTTACTCACCAGGGCTGCATTCATGCATCATGAATTTTAGGAGTGTAGTTGCATGCCTCACGTCCCCAATGACAATGACAGGAGATCCACTGCTGGAATGTTCTGTCCATGAATACTTGCACAAGTGTGAATTGCAGCAAAAACAGCAGATTCGCAGCTATAGGGTACCAATGCAGTGCTGGCAAGTATCTCATTGGAATGGTGCATCATGATGACAAACAAACCATGAAACCCAAGGCATCATACTCTCCTTAAATGGTTCACAAACTTAGCATAACTATACGGTCATCAGTCAAAGGACAAGTCACTGAAAAGTCGGTGTGACAAGACTTTGTCTCTCACAGAAGTGATCAGTCAATCCGCTGTCAATTAACAGTACGGCACATGACGTTGGGGTGACTCAGGTTTTAGTTGGCGTTGACTATCATGCATGAAACGCTGCATTAGATGTTCCATCGCAAATTAATGCCCGGGCGCTCTTCAATTTGGCAGGACCTTTACACCCAAGATCCTTATTCAAGATCCTATTTTGGTGCTAAGGAGCATTTCAAGGCCACTGTACCCCCGGCAGTTACACTAGACCGGCGCTGTTTTGAAATCGGCGCTTCATCGCTACGGTACATCTGTGAAAGTATCAAGGGCAGCATATTGGATGAAGATTTTTCTTCGACACTTGCTATGTAGTGGACATGCCCCAGTAGCGGGTTTCTGCCTCACCCGTGCGATCATCCATAGATGCGACCATCCATAGATGTGGTTTTGGACAAGCAGCATATGAATCTCTGTCCTACTGCTAGGCAGACTACCACTATTTGTGACTGACTTCTTGCTAACTTGAGGCAGTACTCTGTTTTCCTACTCACAGACCTCAGAACTCTCAGAAGTTCAGAGGGGCTTTTTGAGGTCTTACTCCTTAGTGCAGTATCTGTGTTGGGGTCTTACCCCTTAGTGAGTACAGAGAGAAAGCTCTGTACCTCTCCACCTACAGCCATCGTTTAGGCCACTCAAAAAAGCTTATGCTGTCAGCAATGCAATTAGCTAGGTGTAACTTGCATTCTTACAACTTTTGCTGATCAATAAACTCCAAATTTGAAAATTGATCGTGAAATGTCCAAATTTCCCTATGTAAATTGCCCCGAGTAAAAAAAAAAATAAAATTAAGTAAAAAACGCCCTCGTGATATTTTTCATTTTTGAGTGGCCTTACCATGCTTCTTACCCTCTGTGGCCATCCCGCCTTGTCCATAATAAACTGTACCATACATGCATATATCCTCTCATTCAGATACAAGACAGTTCTAGTGCTTTCTGCTCAGATGCCAAGACTTATTATTTCAACATTGGTATACTGCTTTGCTGACACTGCAATGCATGATGCCCACCGCTCAGAGTCAAGATTTAGCGATGGCTTGCTGTAAGAATGCAGCCTTGAGAAGTTATTCGCTTCACTGGTGCTGCATGCATGTATCGCAACACCAAAAACACATAGTGCATTAAAGCACTGTTCTCTCCTTAAAGGTTTAAACTAATGGGGCACTGTTTTATAAGCTAGATAGCAGACAAAGGGTTAAGGTTTAAACTAATGGGGTACTGTTTTGTAAGCTAGATAGAAGACAAAAGGGCCTCCACAGGGCATTAACCTGTTTCTCCACTCACAGTCCTTCAGACGTCTCTCAGACTGTCAGAGGGGCCTTCGGGGTCTCACCCCTTAGGTCAGTAACTGTGAGGGAAGATGAGGCGGCTCTGTCCTTCTCCGCTAACAGCCATTGTTTACCCTGCTCTATACCCTCTGTGCCCCGACCCGCCTTGTCCATAATATATGGTACCTCCTCTTATTCAAACACCACAGAGTCTTAACGCTTTCTGCCGGGGCGGTGGGCTAACCCTTTAAAGACATAATCCCTCACCGGTTGCTTTCCTTCATAATACATCGTTGCAATGCCGAGACAGATTGCCGATCATTCAGGACTCTATCAAAGCTGTGGTATTGGCATGATGTAGCCATCGCCAGTCACTTGCCGTTGCTGGATGCATCATGACAACAAAAATACATTATGCATTAAAGCACTATGCTGCCCTTACAGGGTTAAGTTAATGGGTACAGTGTTGTATGGGTTGAGTCTGGCTTACTACAGTGAATATGGCTTCTGCAGGGCATTGCTCTATCGGTTACACCACCGCACAGAAGGGTACTGGTACACTAAGGGCCTTTATAGAAAGGCATTTTGTAGAAGTCCTTTTTGTAGATGCCCTTTTGTAGATGCCCTTTTGTAGAAGCCCTTTTGTAAAAGTCCTTTTGTAGAAGCCCTTTTGTAGAAGCCCTTTTGTAGAAGCCCTTTTGTAGATGCCCTTTTGTAGAAGCCCTTTTTTTAGATGACCTTTTGCATGAGCCTTTTTATAGTAGCCCTTTTGTAGAAGCCCTTTTATAGAAGCCCTTTTGTAGAAGCCCTTTTGTAGAAGCCCTTTTGTAGAAGCCCTTTTGTAGAAGCCCTTTGGGGTGCCGTATCCTTTTGGCGTGGCTGTCACTGAGACCGGGCACCAATCTAACTGCCGCATCTCCAAAAGCAGCATTTCTAGATCCTTAGAGAATTGCTGATATAGTTACTATCATGCAGTATGATGACAAAGGGCATAGCAAATTAAAGCGGTCGACCACCTTTGTAAAGAATAAAGTGTTTCTCTTGTACTTTGGTCACTGAGAACTAATCAGAAAAATGTATTGTGTGCTGGAAGTTCTCCTTGGCATTGCTTGTTGTAATTGGAATGGTTTGTTCAAAAGGGTAAGGGAAATTAGTTTTGTACTTTTGTCGCTGAGAAACTGGGATATAATTAATTGCACACAGTTATAATTAAAGACATAGATCCATACGGAATAATTAATTTTATTTATCTTAGATTCATAAGGAATAATTAATTTTATTTATCTCAGGCTCGGTTGCAGCAATGATCGATCAAAGCGATGTATGCGTGCAGATTCTGCCATAATCATCCAATTTCCCACTCATCCTTGTCTGCCTCTCCGCCTCTCTCCCTTCCTGCCTCTCTCCCTTCCTGCCTACCCCTCCCCCTGCCTGCCTCTCTCCTGTCTGCCTCTCTTCCTGCCTACCCCTCTCCCTGCCTGCCTCTCTCCTGTCTGCCTCTCCCTACCTACCCCTCTCCCTGCCTGCCTCTCTCCTGTCTGCCTCTCTCCCTGCCTACCCCTCTCCCTGCCTGCCTCTCTCCTGTCTGCCTCTCTCCTGTCTGCCTCTCTCCTGCCTGCCTACCTGCTGTCTGGCTCTCTCCTGTCTGCCTCTCTCCTGCCTACCTCTCTCCTATCTGCCCCTCTCCCTTCCTGCCTCTCTCTCCCCTTGTTTGCCTCTCTCCCTTCCTGCCTCTCTCTCCCCCTGCTTGCCTCTCTGCCTGCCTGTCTCTCTCCTTCCTGCCTCTGCCTGCCCCACTCCCTGCCTCCCTCTCCTGTCTGCCTCTCTCCCTTCCTGCCTGCCTCATCATCGCCTCTCTCCCTGCCTCCCTCCCCCTGCTTGCCTCTCTCCCTTCCTACCCCTCCTGTCTGCCTCTCCTGCTTGCCTCTCCCTTCCCGCCTCTCTCCCTTCCTGCCTCTGCCTGCCCCACTCCCTGCCTGCCTGTCCTGTCTGCCTCTCTCCCTTCCTGCCTCTCCCTTCCTGCCTCCCTTTCTCCCTGCCAAAGTGTCTCTCTATTCCTGCAGTCCTTGTTTTCCTCATGCCCCCCCGTGTTTACAGTGATGTCTGCAGCTCAATCTCCAGGGGTCAGATATGTCATTTCGGGCACTCGCTGTATCTTTGCTCCAACCTGCCCCCCATCACATCGCTAATGGACATATCGCTAGATATCCTTAACATCGAAACATAGTTGTCGAAACATAGTTGTATAAATACATATCTTAGAAGCATGGCATATGCAAACTTTCAGGGTTATTTGCCACTTTTTGGCATAGAATGGACATTATCTTATTCACGGTGATTTCTAAGGCCTACTGGGTCAGTGAATCTTTCTCAGTAGGTCTAGAATTGCTTGGATGTAGGGCCCGATTTTCGCTAAGATTTATCCACCTTTTGGCAGAGAATTTGAAAGAAGTAGCGAATGAATGGAAGAATCTGCTGGGAGAGTGTGTGGTAGGCAGACAGATGGACCCCCTGTGCGTGTCTGATTAGCTTAGAGTTGTTGTCCTGGGACAAATTATTCAAATATGTGCAAGTTTTTTCATCATCCATAGGCGCAGGTTTCGAAGAACCCGTTAAGCCCCCACAGTTCTCTTATGCGCTATGCCCTTTGTTGTCATGATTCATGAAAGCCTCGACTCACCAGGGCTGCATTCATGCATCATGCCAACCCAACGGGGTCGATAAACAGCCCAGGCGAGTTACTCACAAGAGCTGCATTCAAGTATCATGACCAGTCAGACCTCAAAGGGCTTGAAAACATGAAAGAAGGATGTAGGCCTCACATGGTTAACAGTTTTAACATGGTGAATGATTAGAGGCTCAATTCAAGTTCTACTCTGCATCCAGTCTCTCCGAGCATGGAGATGCAGCTGTATTGGGTTGGGAATACATCCATAATAAGGGGGTGGTCATTTTTTAACAACAGAGGGGGGGGGGCAAAAACAAGAAAGTGGTCTTGATGGGCGCCACACATATTTGGACTCCTTTTGACGGGGTGCCCAAGAAACTTTCACCCCTTTTGTAAATTTAGCGAAAAAGCATGTATGTTAGTTTAGCTCAAAGGGGCTAGTCGTGCTCAATATCAACCCACTGGGGGGGAGGGCAAAATGTTTACCCGCTCACGCAAATATTCACCAAGCCCCCCGCCTTGGTGTTAAGAAAGCTCCCTAACCCAGGCTGAATTAGTGGGTAATGAAGTAGGTTTTTCCTATGGATGTCACGCATGGCTGGCGCTCAGCGGCATGATTTGAATAGGCTCCGCTCTGATTGGTCAATCCACACCACGTTGCCCTGATTATGGGGTACGGGAATATATTCATAAGAATCAGAGCTGAATTGTTTAAAAACTGAGATGAGATGCAAATGTGTTATTTGCATGAGGAACTGCTCGTTGGAGCACATTTCTTTTAGCACTCTTTATGAATATTAATGTGCATTTAACACTTTTACCAGTCGTCATTTGTCGTGATGATTCACCAATGCAGCCTCAGCGAGTAACTCCGGGGCTGCATTTGTGCATCATGCCGACCCTTTGGAAGTGTCTCAACCATATAGGATCAGCTTGAATGCAGCACTGGCAAGTTACTTGCCAGGGCTGCATTCAAGCATCATGACGACAAAGGGTATGATGCATTATGCCATACTCAAAGAGTTAAAGACGTTGATGTTACTGGTAGTGTTTAAGGGAAGGGTAATGTAAGAGTGGACGGCTGAATGGCAACATTGCTGACTCTGTAATTACCGAAATCCACACTTGTTAAAACAAACTTGCAAAACTGGCCAATATTTTACGCTGAGTTTTGGACTTGGTTATCTCCAGTGGAGCTCCAACTCCAAAGTGGGCCATCTTCAGACAAAGAGTCCTTAATTAACGCATGGCTCCTATCTTCAACCCGTTAAGGACCGCATTGGATTTTATGTGAAGCACTGTCATGAAATAACCCATTTATTGCCATAATGAGTCTTTGCGAAAACATGCAGGACAGTGGCAATGTCCTGTTAAAATGCCACCGGTCCAGCAGATTGTTGAGTGTAGCAGGACCGCATATCAGGCTTTTCTCAAAGGCCCAGCGCCCCTATATATAGTGCTGAGTACCTGTCCCGACTGCACTCTGACTGTTACTGGACGTGCAGTAAGATCTGCGGGTTTAACTAAAATAATTGAGTTGGGTTTCTAAACCTGAAATATGTTTGTCAATATACTATGTAAAACAATGTATTTACTCTGATTTGGCCATGAATTATTACAAACATAATGCACAATACTACTCTATAGTTAAAAATGCATATATCATCAAATATGTTGATATATCCTTTAAAAATGTAGCCGGTCCTGCAACATTGAAAATCTGCAGGACCAAATGCTCTGTGGGATGAAAAAGTATTCACAAAGACGGTACTGTTCTGACGAGAGGTCGGCATGATCCTTGCATGCATCTCTAGCGAGGGCAGCATTAATGTATCATGATGAGAAAGAGCATGATGCAGCATGCTGGCCTTAAAGATGGAAGAGGAGCTAATTTGGGGTCTTTATTTTTCAGTCACATATTGTGTTTGTGTTCATAATGCCTATATAAATGAAAACTATTTAATCCTGCTGGTACTTAGAATAGCATGAAATATAGAGAAAACCATATCAAAATAGGTCAGGTTACCCCACTTTATTACAAAAAACAGGCCCTTTGACCTAGAATTTATGTATTTATAAGCATGAGTTGGATTTAAAAGTACATACACACATTTATATTGGCATTATGAATACAAATACAATATGTAACTGGAGAATAAAAATCGATCCCAGATTAGCTCCTAACCCATCTTTAAGGGGTTACCCAGTCTTTGCAAAAACATGCAGGACGGTGGCAATGTCCTTCTAAAATGCCACCGTGCCAGCAGATTCACTAGTATAGTGGGACCAAATGTCCAGTCACATGTTGGCCTTTTCTGAACTAAAAAAATTTAGTTGGTCTCTAAACCTCTATGTTTGTCAATATACTGTCAAATCTATGTATTTATCCTGATTTAGAGATAGATGACTACAAATAATATGTATTTTCAAAGGACAAAAATATTTTATACATAAAGTACATAAATTGTCAGATATGTGGCTATCCGGTCCTTTAAAATGTAGCAGGTCCTACAACATCGAAAATTCGCGGGACTGAATGTCATATGGGATGAAAAAGTTTTCGCAAAGACTGCCAGATTAGCTCCTAACCCATCTTTAAAGGGTTACCTCCAAAGTGGCCCGTCTCCAGACATTAAATGGCACTTAACTCACCATCCCAGGCCCTTAATCAGAGGGACCTGCTTCAAAAAGTGACCAGAAGTGAAGAGAGTCAAGTTACTCAGAAATTAAAACTGGAACCTGAACTGACAACCGCTAATCACGTTTATTTAGAGGAGTGCGTGATGTTTTACGGAGGGACGATAGTCGGGCGGACGCTTCATGCCACTCATCCTTGTCTGCATCTCCGCCTCTCTCCCTTCCTGCCTCTCTCCCTTCCTGTCTACCTCTCTCCCTTCCTGCCTCTCTCCCTTCCTGCCTACCCCTCTCCCTGCCTGCCTCTCTCCCTGCCTGCCTCTCTCCCTGTCTGCCTCTCTCCCTGCCTACCCCTCTCCCTGCCTGCCTCTCTCTTGTCTGCCTCTCTCCCTGCCTACCCCTCTCCCTGCCTACCCCTCTCCCTGCCTGCCTACCTGCTGTCTGGCTCTCTCCTGTCTGCCTCTCTCCTGCCTACCTCTCTCCTATCTGCCCCTCTTCCTTCCTGCCTCTCTCTCCCCTTGTTTGCCTCTCTCCCTTTCTGCCTCTCTCTCCATCTCATGTTATCGTGCAATGTAAATCTTGTTTTAAGTCATTGTAATTCTCCATTTGAATGCATGGGTCTCAAAACAGTGCAGAATACTGTTAACGTAGATATTTTCGCTGCTACAAATTTTCACGGATTCGGTAAAAATTTAATTTCACTGGTATTTAAATTCGCTGATTTTGAAATGTGGTAGTTACAGAGCTATATTGGATAAATTTTCGCTCTGTACATGTATATTTGCGAAAATATGTACAGCGCGAAATATTAGACGGGATTATTCAAATTTGGCTTATCATGGAAGGAATATAAGTAAACAAAGGACTTGGCACTCAGGTTAAGTCTACGAAATGGCTGAACACATTCCGAATAATTTACATATTTTGGTTGTGTCCAGCATACAAAGTTTGTCCTTCCCACTGTATGCCTTCCACAGACTACCATTCACGACCTAACCTCATTTTACATCTTCATGTATTAAAGACAATAATGCATTGTCACTGCCTAACCTTGTTTTATGTCTTAATGAACGATGGACTGAATATAAAGGTCACAAAATGGAGTTAACCTTTTGAGGGCCGCATAGTGTCTTAATGTGCAATGCCCTTTGTCGTCATGAGGCATGAATTTAGCCCTGGCAAGCAATTCGCCAGCACTGCATTTAATTCATACATTCTGTTGACCCTACTGGTTTTGAAGGGTCGGAATAATACAGTAGTAGCGAGTTAGTCGTCGGCCCTGTTTTGGTTCATCATAAAGACAAATGTTACTCCGAGGCAACATCTTGCCCTTAAAGGGTAAAGTTGGCGCGGGTCGTTCTCTTTAATGACTTAAAGCTGTTGTGTCACCTGCCTCAAAGCTTTATGTAAATTCCTTTCCTCTGAACCATTAGCCGGTTTCCTGTCTTTCAGATTCAAATTCAATGTCAAAGCTCAAGTTTATTTACTTTAAATTGAGAATCTCCCTTTACTGTTGGTGTGACATACAGGGGTACTGTAAATTGCTTTTTGAATCCCGGGGAAACCCGAGGGGATTCTTTTAGCTTTTACACCCACAAAAATGCATGTTCCAGCGTGGGGGAAAAAAACGCAATCTCCAATTTATCAAGTTTATTTACTTATTACGCAGGTGGCAATGTATGCCGTTCTACCTACTCACCCTGGGTGCAGTACGGTCACACACAACTTTATCCTGAATACAAGATTGAAATCCAGGATAGAATTATAGGTACCAGTGTCTAAATGGTTGGTGGAAATTAGATTCAGAACTGGTCAGCACTTAAAGGGAATTGCTGGTTCCTACACAGAAGCCACCTGGCGGCAAAAATCGAAGCTCATGAAAAGTATTTTTTAAGCTGTATTCATATTCCTACTTTCCCACTTTCCCACTTTCCCTAAATCAATAATTTGTATTTGCTACTTTGACAGTATACCTCCATTGATCACATATATCAATAGAAGAAGGGGATTATCCATGACAGATAATGTGAGAATGCTGTTTTCCTATTCATTTCTATAGTTAAGCTACTCCTTTGCTCAAATGGCTGTATCATGAAAGTTAGTACCATGACATGGTAATTTCTTTTGATTTTCTATTAGATACATCAAACTAACAGAATCCTGAGTTATATGCAAAAGTCAATAGAACATCAGTAATCCTGCAACAAGTAGCGAGTCCCTTTAAAGGTCAAGGCGTGGTTGGACCACAAGGAGAGGTTACTGGTGTGATTCAGACCCCTTTTATGATGACATGTTGTTATTTGTCTTCATGATGCACAAATACAGTAACTCCCCAGAGCTGCATTAATGCATCATGCAGATCCTTTGGGAGTGTCTCAACCCAGTAGGGTCGGCATGGTGCTTGAATGCAGCACTGGCTAGTTACTCACCAGGGCTGCATTTATGCATCATGACGACCAAGGATGCAATAGGGCAACACGCTTTATACACTCCCCACTTGTTAGCATGGTACACCTAAGCATTTATTGCATCGGTGCATCATGACAACAAATGTCGCTTTGAAGCATCATTCCGTTATTTTTAGAGAATCATCATACTGCCTGCCTAGTCCTGCACTGATTGAATAGAGGCATCTGATTGGTCCACAGCTCCCTGTCCAGTCACGTGTATGTCTGTAATAAGGCGGAGTATCCCTCCCAGTCACACAACTAATAGACCAATGCAGCAAGAAAGGGTGACTTTTGAGAAAAGTTGTTGATAAAGTTTTTGAACATTTCTGAAGTGTGACCGACAAATACATAAATATAACCACAGAACACTCCAATATAATATGTACTATTAGAAAGATAATTGTCCTGGGAATCCTCTGATATGAGATATTTGCACTTATAGCCATTACAGACAATGCTATGAGGATTCTAGTAAAACCAACATAAAAACAACTTTATTATGAAAAAGTCACCCTTTCTTGGTGCATGGGTCTATAGATGAGGTCAGACAATGCTACTTAACCCTTTAAAGACTGATGTCGCTAAAAGATGACATTTGTCATCATGATGCACCAATGCAGCCTCGGTGAGTACTTGCCGGTGCTGCATTGGTGCATCATGCCAACCCTTTTGGAGTGTTTCAAACCCACAGGGTTGCCATGATGCTTGAATGCAACACTGGCGAGTTACTCGCCAGGGCTGTATTCATGCATCATGATGACCAAGGGTATGATGCAGTAAGGCATGATGCTGTCTTTACAGGGTTAAGGACAGCATCATGCCTGAACACTGCATGCTCATCTATCAGCAGCATATAAATATCCATCCTACTGCGAGGTAAGACTGCTGCTATTTGTAGATGGCTACTTTTCTAACTTTAGACGAGTCTGAGGCGTCATTTTACATACAGTTGGACGAATCAAGCAAATCAATCAATGTTCATCTGTCATACACGGACACAGACTCGCTGGGACAGTGTCGATGCATTATGCGAATGCATCAACTCAGGAAGTGTATCAACAGAGTTACTGCTATAGACAGTATAGTTATTGGTGTACCTGGCTGTCATATAGCGGTAAACATGGTGTCACAGCGGTAACCATGGTGTCACAGCGGTAACCATGGTGTCACAGCGGTAACCATGGTGTCACAGCGGTAACCATGGTGTCACAGCGGTAACCATGGTGTCACAGCGGTAACCATGGTGTCACAGCGGTAACCATGGTGTCACAGCGGTAACCATGGTGTCACAGCGGTAACCATGGTGTCACAGCGGTAACCATGGTGTCACAGCGGTAACCATGGTGTCACAGCGGTAACCATGGTGTCACAGCGGTAACCATGGTGTCACAGCGGTAACCATGGTGTCACAGCGGTAACCATGGTGTCACAGCGGTAACCATGGTGTCACAGCGGTAACCATGGTGTCACAGCGGTAACCATGGTGTCACAGCGGTAACCATGGTGTCACAGCGGTAACCATGGTGTCACAGCGGTAACCATGGTGTCACAGCGGTAACCATGGTGTCACAGCGGTAACCATGGTGTCACAGCGGTAACCATGGTGTCACAGCGGTAACCATGGTGTCACAGCGGTAACCATGGTGTCACAGCGGTAACCATGGTGTCACAGCGGTAACCATGATGCCACGGGGCACGGGGGGTCCAAACCGGGCTGTCTGTCACTGTGTAATATGACATGATTCGATACTCGGCCTGGTTCACTCTCGGAGTGATGCTGAAAGCTGAGATAGGAGAGATAACACTGAGTCTATACAGGGACACCCTGAAGGCGCCTGACCTCAGGGTGGACTGCCAACTCAGTTAGGCCACTCAAAAAAAAGTGGTTTCTCATCACCAAGGTCTGGAAAATTTGATGAAGGAGGCTTTTTCTTCTTTTTTTCACCCACAGTCTAAAATGTATAGGATAATATATGTTTTTTATGACCAAAATTCACATTTTAGTAATTAATAATTTATTGACTTTTAAAAGTCGGGAAAATGTAAGTTATTTCTATCCTACTGCATTATTGGCAGTATTAGCTTTAATTAAATACCCAATATTTGTCCATTATTAACATGATTTTTATGATGAGCGCGGTGTTGAGAAACTGTTTAATTTCTTTGAGTGGCCTTATAGCAGTCTGTAGCACTTTAAGGGCAGCCTGTTCTGTAGCCCTTTAACCATTTAAGGATGGCATGTCGCTAAAAGGTCACATTTGTTGTCATGATGCACCAATTGCAATGCAGCCCTGGCAAGTAAATCACCAGGGCTGCATTGAAGCATCATGCCAATCCTAGGGGAATGTCTCAACCTCATATGCTCGGGATGACGCCCAAGGGCCAGAGGCATTAATGCAAATGGCTGCATTGATGCATCATGCCTACCATACATGGCTGATACACTTCCAAAGGGTTAGCATGATGCACTGCCTGCGAGTTATTTCTCACTGTTTGCTTGTGACAAAAAAATCAACATCCAGACCTTGAAGGGTTAGGGGAATAGTTTCTACTACATTCTGACTGGTAACACCCCTTGTTGGTCCTGACTCCTGTCATTCTAAGCCCCAGACGGGTCTTTTGTGGACTTCGTAATAGCAACGACTGGAGAATAGAAAGCCACAACAATGGCGGATCACAAGAGACGCAGAATGAGCAGGGACGGGTAACCATGGCGAAGCTGAATAAAAACAATGGAGGCTGATAAAACGAGGAGTACCGGAACAACAGCCGTGTATAATTATCAGAAAAATAACACAACAAAAGGACAAAAGATTAAAAAAACCCACGTGAAACAATAATAGACAATGAAATAGTGGCAGTGTATGCCGAACCCGTTAAAGGTGACATAGCGTCGCAGAACTTTAGATGCATTTGTTGTCATGATGCACTGATGCAGCACCAGCGAGTTACTCACCGGCGCTGCCTAAGTGCATCATGCTGACGGTTAGTGTATCAGGCATGTAGGGATGGCATGATGCATCAATGCAGCCCTTTTGAGTAACCAATCAGGGCTGTATTTCATGTAGCATGCTTACAAATAGTAGATTGAAGCACCATGCTTCAGTAAAGGATTAAAAAGTGAAATGAACACAGTTGGCGAGCGGCCTCTGCATTGTCTCATGGGACTGAGTAGATATGGAAGGCCTTCCTCTCGCCTCATGCTACTCTAATACAGTGCATTTCTGAGCTGTTAGCCCTGCTCCCTATATATAAGCAATCTGCTAGGCCTGCCTATATAACAGGTCTGTAAGCCATTGATGAGGTTGACAAAGGCTGGCTTAGGGAGTGGTCATTTTTTAACAACAGGGGGGGGTTGGTGGATTCGCGCGAGCGGGTCGAAATTTTTTTGGTCCCCCCCGCGGATGGGGTGACAAATTTTTTGGTCCCCCCCCCCCTAGGCAGGTTGAAAATGACCGCGGCCGACCCCTTTGAGCTATAGTAACGCGCTGGCTTTTTCGCTAAAAAGGGGTGTAATTGTTTTGGTCCCCCCCTCAAGAGGGGTCCAAATTTTTTTGGTCCCCCCCTTCAAGGGGTCCAAATTTTGTTGGTCCCCCCCAAATCCACCAACCCCCCCCCTTTTGTTAAAAAATGACCACTCCCTTAGTATTACTATTTTTCTGGGCAGTTGGTGAGGCTGACAAAGCCTATACATACTGTAGTAGCCTATTTAAGCGCCTGTCTTAAATAAGCGCCGATGTTAGAGTAGTATTGAAAACATGTTGGTGCGTTAAATGCTGGTCTTGAATAAGTGCCGGTCTTGTTTACTTAAGCACTAGGGTAAAGACTACCGTAAAACCTCGCGTATTAGCCGCACCCCTAACTTTGGGAAATCATATTAGCCTAATAGGGTATATGAAAATTGTTAATTTAGTACTGTATTATACTTTTAAAAACTCTCGTATAAGCTGCCCCCCATATAGGCATGTTTGGTATCAGAAGAAAGCTGGCTCTGAATCGCGTAGAAGCCGCGGTACTTGAAATTGATTTGCGCTTGGCCTTATGCCAGCACTATAGTATTGTAGACCTTTGGGCTGAATCTGTCTGAAACCTTGCTGTCTTGCTAAACAGGATATCAGAGAGCACAGGGTGTGCCTCTACATGGGTAAAAATCGACATGGGCGACACGGCCGTTTTAGGCCTTTTTTAAAATCGACAGACACAGGAAAATTGGGGGTAGAAATCGACCCACATGGATTTTTCTCTAAGTTCTTATATAGCTAAAATTCAACACATTGACACGGCCCTTTTGCTTAAATCCGACACGGCGACACGGTCAAAATTGTGGGTACCCATGTCGAGGCACCAGGGTGCTTCCTTAATAGACCCTTCTCTGCCCTCACTGATGACAAATGCCTTCATTAGGGTTAACTGGGCCTCATAAAGGGGTTGAGTGGTTGATAATGCTGAGGGGTCTGTCATGCTGAGCACCATACCACAGTACTAGGGGGATGACACAGCTGCATTTAGCTACCTCACTCACACACATAGATCAATGTTATGGGAACTAGTGATGGCATTGATTATATTGATTTGTACCAATGTTTCAAAAAAAAGTTAAAATATGTTTGACAAAAGGGCATCTTCATCTCTCTATGATAGGTTTTCAAATAAATATCATTTTCAAACTGAACCAAAAGCAATTTCTAGATGGAATATTTGCACATTTCTTGCAGTTTTAGAACGGTAAATTTTAAGGCTGTCGGTGATGAAAATGCGGTATTGATAAAATGATTTTGTCAATGTGATAATCAGAATACTAGAAATGTCGGTGCATCGATTCTGGGGGGTATCGATAACATCCCTTATGAGCACACAGATAGATTGATACTGGGAATTTGCTGATTTTTGATTTGAAGGTGAATATGAACATGGTGTAGTCAGGATTATGCAAGATGCAAGATTGCATAAATACAGTCCTGCATAATGCATCGTGATGACAAAGGGGTTTAATAGACTTGAAGGGCATTCAGCTCAATATCTGCTGCCATAGTTCCTCAGGGACTAGGAATTTAAAGAAAATGAGCTCCCAGCTGACACAACAGGCTGTATACAAGATAATGTATGACTGTTGGCATTGAAGTAAATCAAATATGCCTAAGTGAACACTTTAAGCACATTTGATTCGAGATAATCCCACTTAAAGCCACCTAAATGCGGTTATGACCTTCCCGGACATTTTCATGGCATTACTCAACTTAAAGCAAGCTAAAGTGTTCCTTTAAGGCATCTTAAATCTGCTTAAATACAAAGATTCATTCAGTGAAAAGTTAACAAAACAGGATATAAGGACAGGGATGCCAAGTGTTACGATTTTCTTTGTAATTCTACGATTTTTAAACCCTATTACGTAAATAGTGGCATTGGAATTTGCAATATCAACCTTTGAAAGACTGCATAGTGATTTAATATGCTTTGCCCTTCATGTTACTTAAATACTGGCCTTTCAGGATTGGGTTGACATCATGTAAAACACGATACAGAATATTTTTAATACAAACATATTTGTTATTCATGTAAAATGCTATTCTAAACTGGTGTATAATTGTTACGATTTTTGCTACGATTTCAATCAGAAATTGTTACGATTTTAGGGTCCAAAAATCGCAACAAAATCGCAAACAAAGATTTTGGGGGTGGGGTAACTTGGCACCCCTGTAAACAAGGTAGAAGCTGCAAGATAGCGTTTAGCGGGAGGAGAGATGGTGGTGCGGACAGCTCCGTAGGGGGTTGTATCTACGAGCAGCAGCGGTGTGCCCGCCCATCAATCACATCCCGCCGCCGAAAAGGAAAAATGGTTTTCCGTTGGGCAAACCGGTTCTGAATGCATAAAGCCGAAGTTCAAATAGGCACTGAGTGATATGTGGTGGGGTTAAGCCCTTTAAGGATGGAATGTCGCTAAAAGATGACATTTGTCATCATGATGCACAAACGCAGACCTGTCGAGTAACTCGCCAGGGCTGCATTAGTGCATCATGCCAACTCTTTGGGAGTGTTTCAATGTCATAGGGTTGACATGAATGCCTGAATGTCAAATGAAATTTCGTCTTTTACCCGAAATATTAGTATGGAAAACAATTCACCGGAAAGTCTTTCAGGAACTCATTAGAATCCTGAGATGATTTTAGCAAAACCTTCATCAAAACTATTCTGTCGCTGCTGAACTGGAAGATTAATTGACAGATAATAAGACTCCCGAGAGTTGAATGTCTGCGAAACCTTTGTTCAGGGGCAGCATTTGAAGAAAGCGATTTGTCAAATAGTTTGTCGCCTCTCGTTACGGGCGCAATTTTGTCTGTAGGAAGCAGGACCCTGTTTAACCTTCTAACCCTTTAAGGACAGGTTAATGCATTAATGCATCATGGCCTTTGTTGTCATGATGCAGCCCTGGCGAGTAACTCACCGGTACCTGGCGAGGAACTCACCAGTGCTCCATGAATGCATCATGCCAACCCTAGCGGATCGAGACACTCATGAAGGGTCGGCATGATGCACCAATGCAGCCCCAGTGATTTACTTGCGGTGGCTGCATTGGTGCATCATGACACAAAATGTAATCTTTTAGCCACGTCCTGAAAGAGGTAGCCCTTTAATGGCGGCATGATGCCCAAACTATTAGACCATTGTACAGTCCACTGCTCTGGCTATCGGCTGGAGCTGGGGACCATTACAGAGCAACGTCTGTACAACCCCTGATTGGTCCCAAATTTTGGCGCCATTATGACGTCACATAAGAAACGTATGGCGCGCGGGGTACCCTGGGTAAACTAAAACCGTAAACTTTCCCCGGGCTGTAATGGGCCCTCGCTCCAGTCAGATATTGAGAGGGCCCACTCCTATGGGCTACCCAAACTATTATGAGCACTATGCTTACCCCCGGGAGTGTATACTGGAACTGAGGGTCGTCATGATGCATGAAGGCAGCCCTAGTCAGCTAACCACCTAGGATGCTTTAACCCTTTATAGACACAAGATGACATCGGTCATCATGATGCACCGATGCAGCCCCAGCGAGTAACTCGCTGGTGCTGGATCATGCTGACCCTCTGGGAGTGTCTCAACCCCGTAGGGTTGGCATAATGCTTGAATGCGGCACTGGCGAGTTACTTGCCAGGGTTGCATTCATGCATCATGATGACCAAGGCCATGATGCATTATTGCATTATGAGGTCCTTAAAGGGTTAACTGCATTGTGATAACAAGGGACAAAGGGCATTAAAGCACTATGCGGATGTTGAACATAATCTGTACCAAAGCTTTGGTTGATTTGGGCCATTGTTAGCTTGTCTGTGTAGACTTGCACCAAAACTTTTGATGTGGAATATAATTTCCTATTACAAACAGTAACCTGCATTAAAAGATGCATGGGGAGCCAGGAATATAATTATTCAGACAAAGTGAGGAAAATTAAGAGACCGAGGGAGACGGGAGAGAGTAGAAGCAGAGGCGTAGGAAGCAAATCTTCGTTGGGGGGGCCCAAGGGGGGCCCAGTCCAACCAACTTAAAGTATCGGTTTTTATGCATGATGTATCATATACATGCTCATTTTAGATTGTATGGAAAGGTAGTATTTGAGCCCCCTTTAGGTCTGATTTCGGGGCCCAGCCCCCTCTGCGACCACTTTTCCCTATGTGGGAGAGTTAAGGATTGAAAATTGTGAGTATTATATTACAGGTCTTGACAAATGTTGGGGGGGCCCAAACATATTCAGGCCCCCCCTCCTCAGTGATTGGGGGGGCCCGGGCCCCCCCGGCCCCCCCTTTTCCTACGCCACTGAGAAGAGAAAGAGGGAGGGAGGGACAAGACAGTAGCGACTGAATAAAACAAAATCAACATTAGGACTGTTACAAGCCTCTGCTTGAAGCGGTGATTAGGAGAGAGGAGAGAAGTTAAACTTCTGTTTGGGTAGTTAACCCTGTAAGGGCAGCATGATGATATTCATTTGTCTTCACGTTACGCAAACACAACACTGATGAGTAACTCGCCAGGGATGCATTGGTGCATCATACCGACATATTGGTATTAGAGTCAGGCCCGTAGGGTTACCATGATGCACTCTTGCCAAGTTACTTGTCAGGGCTGCATTCATTCCTGATGCTGACTAAAGCACTATGCTGCCCTTAAGCCTTTAAAGGACAGCATGATGCCTTAATGATTCATGCCCTTGGTCGTCATGATGCATGAATGCAGCCCTGGGGAGTAACTCCCCATTTCAAGCATCATGCCGACCCTATGAGGTTGAGACACTCCTGAAGGGTCAGCATGATGCAGCAATGCAGTACCGGCGAGTTACTCGCCGGGGCTGCATTGCTGCATCATGACGACAAATGTCCTCTTTTAGCGACCTGCAGTCCTTAAAGGGTTAACGCATGAGAGGGCTCTCGCCAGGGTTCTGTGTAAAACCAGCACTTCATCCCTCAGACCGAGTCATTAGGGAGTGGTCATTTTTTAACAACAGGGGGGGGGTCGGTGGATTTTCGCGAGAGCGGGTCGACATTTTTTTGGTCCCCCCCTCAGGCCTGCTGAAATTGAGCGCGGCCGACCCCTTTGAGCTATAGTAACACATGGGCTTTTTCACCAAAAAGGGGTGCAATTTTTTTTGGTCCCCCCCCCCTTCAAGGGGTCCAAGTTTTTTGGTCCCCCCCCAAATCCACCAACCCCCCCTGTTGTTAAAAAATGACCACTCCCTTAGCCTCCTACTGCCTGCAGACCAGCCTCTATAGCAAACTTAATCCGGTTACTAAAAAGGGCAATCCTGTCTGAGATAGCCCCCGGCCGCCCAAATGGCTGCCTGATACCCTCAGCTATTGAACAGTGCTTAAACCCTCAGATATTTTTAGGGAGTGGTCATTTTTTAACAACAGGGGGGGGGGGAGGGTTGGTGGATTTGGGAGGGACCAACAAAATTTGGACCCCTTGAAGGGGGAACCAAACTAATTTGGACCCCTATTGAGGGGGGGACCAAAAAAATTGCACTCCTTTTTAGCGAAAAAGCCTGCGCGTTACTATAGCTCAAAGGGTCGGCCGTGCTCAATTTCAACTTGCCTGAGGAGGGGGGACCAAAAAAATGTCGATCCCTCCTGTGGGGGGGGGGGGGGGACCAAACAAATTTTGACTTGCTCACGCGCAAATCCACCAACCCCCCCCCTTTTTTTTTAAAATGACAACTCCCTTAGTCCTAAGCCCTGGGGGAGAACCATCCCAGACAATTAAACCATATTGTTGATCTCAAATACCGCCTGAAGAAGGCATTTTAGCCCCTTATTGACTTTTTCTTTAAAACCCAGTCCCATGTCTGTGTAGTATAACTGAAGATGAGGGAGTGAATGATCTAACTGTATTCCATGTTGTTTGTTCCAGGTGAGACCAGTTCCCTGTTATCTGAAGTACAGCAGTAGGTGTGTTAGTTTACATTTATGCGCAGTATGAGTCTCGTGTATAGGCAGCGGCTATTACGCTAACCAATGTGGATTATAGGGTTGGGAGAAAGTCAGGGTGGGGCTAATACCTGAGTCTTCAGATTTATTTTTTATGGAATACAGTTGTCTCATTGATTTAACCAAGGGGAGCCGTATTTAACACCCCCGTGAAATAACCCATGGCCGTATTTCACGGCCCTGTGACGTCATCAAAATGGGGATTTGTTTACATTTGAATGGCGTGGAAAAAAGCTATCTAAGCTGATTTAAGCCCTATCCCCCTATGATAATTTAATTTGAATCGGCCTCGTGAAATACGGCCCCAACTTCAACTCGTGAAATAACCCAGTCAACAGACCGAAAATCGTGAACCTTTGTCTATGTATACCACAGTACTGATGGTCCTATAATCAGACCCCCTCTGAGGCTTATAGAATTTCCCCAAAGTCTAGGTGCTGCTAATACACAAGTTAGGCTTATATGTTAGTAATAATGGTACAAAATGTAGTGTCTTTGAGCTGTTATAACTCCTTCTTTCGGTGCGTCTTTACTATTTGTTACTTTGGTAGGGAGCTAGGGATCAGCGGTAAGATCTGCAATGTATGCTGTGACTTTTAATTGAATCCCACTATGCTTTAGGTATCTAGTAGCAGTGGTTGCCAGAGTCTTTGTCTGTATGGCTAAAGTGGACTTCAACTCAGCATCAGTTCAATGCTATCTCACATGCCAGAGAACGTACCTTATCTCTGGCTCAAAATACAGACTATTGAGCCAGTACAGTACTACTTTTCTGCTTTCCGGTCCGGACTACTGCCTATCCACCTACACACACACAAAAATAGTTCCTGGAACTATGTTCAATTTCCTCCATTTCATCAGAGCTGTAGCTTAATCTGTAACTGGCACAATTTGCTTTTTTGTTTGTCTATTTAAATATTTGAAATGAATCACCAATGGGGAATAACATATTTTAATCACAGCGTGCAATGGACAGGATATTGAGCCCAAGATCTCTTTATTTGCTGGACATTTAGCAAATTGCTGTTTGTCAATCAGGAAAATGGAAACAAATCAGGTTTGCCTGACCAACCAAAGAGGATTTTTATCAAATTAACGCCACTGATTTAACAGGTGTTTTAAATTATTTTGATTCCTTGGGTTTAACATGTTTAAATCCTTCCTAGAAACAATTGGATGGGTTAAAATGTAATTTCCTGTTTTAAAATACATCAGATTAAGTCCAGTACTAAAATCGACTTTTCAAATTGATACATAAATAAATGCATCCTGCAAAACTGGAATGGAATTGAACTAACCACTTGAGGTCAATTGAAAGAGCGATGTGACACCTAAAAATAAACTGAAAAGATTAAATACTGCAGTGAGACCTGAATTAGAACCACCCTGGCTGGGTCACCTGGTGACAAAGGAGTGAACTAGATTGAATTCCCCAGTCAGCCTCACTCTGAGAATGCCACTGACCCTTCGGACAGAGACGGTATTCTCTGGGAAGTAAACACTTTTTGTCCGGGGAAATAACATTACAAAGCACGTTCCAACCCTCGGGGGCGGAAGGGTTTTATAATCCGCCCACCTCGTCTTTTTCTTGATGTATTTGAGAAAACACGGGGAACCATCACCTCGGGAGAGTCTGGGCCCCTGGTGGGAAAACTGGGCGGTAACCCTTTAAGGGCCGTGCAGCACTTAAAGTAAACCCTTTAAGGATGGGTGTTGATAAAATATGACATTTGTCGTCATGATGCACCAATACAGCCACGGCGAGTAACTGGCCAGTGCTGCATTGGTGCATCATGCCGACCTTTTGGGAGTGTCTCAACCTAGTAGGGTTGGCATGATGCTTGAATTACTTTTCAGGGCTGCATTCATGCATCATGACGACCAAGGGCATGATGCATTAAGGCATTATGTCGCCCTTAAAAGGTTAATAAAGAGCGTATCAAGTAACTCGCCATGGCTGCATTCATGCATCATGCCGACCCTACGGGGTTGAGACCATCCCAAAAGGTCGGCATGATGCACTAATGCAGCACCGGGGAGTTACTCCCTGGGGCTGCATTGGTGCATCATGACGACAAATGTCATCTTTTAGCGACACACGTCCTTAAAGGGTTAAAACTTTAAACTACCCCGACATACAAAAAGTCTCAGTCAGCTACGTGCGTTGCCTCAGAGTCTCCTCAGGAATCAGTCTACCACTTGCCTGGGGCAATACAAAACTCCATAGGTCAATTAGCGCTGGTTTCTGCAGCAGACAAAGTGGCAGCCGGTCACCATCAATTAGGGCAGTATTACACGGCCGGTGATTAGTCTGAGGGACACTTACCGCCTCGCAGTCATCAATAGTATGATTGGGATGCCAAGCGTTACGATTTTTTCGTAATTTTAGGATTTTTGAGTGTAACATAGCGGTCAAATTTTTGCCAGTGGAATATTGCTTTTATATTGTGCGATTTACAATCAGAGTTGGTTAAAACTGATTTTGGGATAAAATTGTGGAAGAAGTCACTTTTTATATTTGCCAGACTTTATGGAGGTAAAATTCATGGTTTCTTTTATGAGAAGCAAATTCTGTAAAGTGTCATGGTGCAACAAATGGAATATAACCACTGTTATCAGATTATCAAATCACAGAGTGAAGAACAATAATTGGATCTATATATGTAACACGGAAATTAAAAAAAAATTACGAATGCAGTTTTGAGTGGGACCGCTGTAAAATTGGGTTGTGGGTTGCTGTGGGGCTTCTCAGGTAACCAGGTCAAGGTCAATGTCAAGGTCAATGTCAAGGTCAAAATGGTCATGTCCACCAATCATACCCAAGGTCATACCAGAAGTGGACATGACATTTAGCTTGGCAGGCAGTGAGAGGGAGGCATGCGGCTGGGAGTGGCAATGCCTCAGGGGGAAAACATATGTTTCGGGTAATCCAACCTGACCTAACATAACGAGGACAATCCAACATGAAGCCATGTGGCATCATGCCCTCCTTAACTCCTTGAGGACCGCATGATGCATTAATGCATCATGCCCTTGGTCGTCATGATGCATGAATGCAGCCCTGGTGAGTAATTCGCGAAGGGTTGGCATCAGTTGGGCTTTTCCCGACATCAAATGTAATCTTTTAGTGACATGCCGTCCTTAAAAGGTTGAAGGGCTAGCGTCAGGGGAAGGTTAAGGGTGCAACATGTGAGATAGTGAGGGTTAGTCAGTGAAGGTCAGATGGCCATATCTCAAGGTTAAAGTCAGCAGTGGCCAGGGTATGAGTGGGGGGAGGGGGGGCTACTGCCAGTGTAAGAGCAGCATGGTGGTTGGGGGGCGGGGAGGTGAGGGCTGGTGAAGGTCACAAGGACACTCAAGGACACTCAAGGTCACAGTGAGAAGTGGACCTGACATGTTGAGTGAGGGGGCGCTGCATGTACCGTAAAAGCTCATGTATAAGCCGCAGCTAGTGCACAAGTCAGATCACTGGTGCGGCTTATAGGATCGGGATAGAGTCCAGGTGCGGCTTATACGCGAGTTTTTGCTGCTATGGTACAGTACAAAAGGCAGCATAATCGGATGGCCAATGCGGCTTATAGGATGGGCCAAAAGCCGGGTTGCGGATAATACAAGGGATAGGCTTATACATGAGGTTTTACGGTAGCAGCCATCTCTGGGTCACTGTGTCACAGCACGACATGCCAGATACCGCCGGGGGGGGGGGGGGTTATAGAGGGGGGTTTAAATGGGAGAGGACATCAGGGGGATTGAAGTAAGGCCAAAAAAAAGGTTTGTTTCAGGTAACATGGCAAAAAAATCTAGGGTTGGTAAGTCGGATTTTTTTTTTTTAACTTTTTGACACTTTTTTTTTAAACATGAAAGTACTAGCCATCCTCTCTCCGAAGACCCTAAAATTGACCAAATAAAGACTGTTTTTTAAAAATTGCATAAAAAAACGTAGGGTCGGCCTATTTTGATAGGGTCGGTCGGGTGACCTGAAACAAACCTCTTTTTTTTGGCCTAAGAGGTGTGGTGAGGGAGAAGGGGAGGAGGGCAGCCGTAAAGTGCCCCTAGAGGCCGAATGCAACCCACATCGTCTAGAGTCGTAGGCAAATACTGTAAATACTAGTGTATAAGCCTAACCTTGTATAAGCCACACCTAAACATTGAGATTTAGGTCTGTTGCCTGGGTTATTTCACGAGTTGAAGTTGGGGCCGCATTTCACGAGGCTGTAAAATCGTAAACCTTTGTGTTTGGGGCTTGGTTGTTTACCAAGAGAGCTAAAGGACATGCCTAATAAGGCTGGACCGTAAACGGAATAGAAAACAGATGGTGGCTTTATACAGTAAGTAAAAAAAGCTTTAAGAAATACGACGCTCGGTACATGCTGGGTGGAGTGGAGTGATGGTCAGCCCCCGGTAGTCACGAGTCCCCTGACGACCGGCATGTTGTCAACGGTCACGACCGACACGTTGACGATGGCTGACGGCTCTCGTTTCTGGTCACAGACAAAAGTTTTCAGGACCACTACACTGATAATCTAAATACTCCGGTTCTAAGTCTGAAGTAGCTATCCCAGGTTTGCCATAGGGACATTGGTCAAGTATGATAAAGTGCTATTTTAAAAATGACTGAGGCAAAACAACACATGACTATGGGAGTGGTCATTTTTTAACAACAGGGGGGGGGGGGGTTGGTGAGAGTTGGTGGCTTTTGGGGGGGGGGGCAACCAAAAAAATTTGGACCCCTCTTGAGGGGGGGGACCAACAAAATTGTACCCCTCTTGAGGGGGGGACCAACAAAATTGGACCCCTTTTTAGGGAAAAAGCCCGCGTGTTACTATAGCTCAAAGGGGTCGGCCGCGCTCAATTTCAACTTGCCTGAGGGGGGGCAGGAAAATTTCGACCCGCTCGCGCCAAAATCCACCAACCCCCCCCCCCCCCCTGTTGTTAAAAAATGACCACTCCCTAAAGCCTTACTAATGTGTTGTACTCATAGAAATGGAAAGATGAAGGTGAGTTGGTCAATACTGACCAAACTGGCATTATCAACTAACCTAGGTTGGTAGTATAGGGAGCTGCTAGGCTAACTACTAGGCACTATTGACTGATTTGGTAATTAGTACTGACTAAGTTCTGGAGCCTAAAGATTATCAGCTTCTATTGGTTCTATGTAATTGGTCACTTTTCACCATATCATAGCTATTCACAGGCCTGGTTACTTCAGTGCATGCGCAGGAGGTATTAACACTTTCAGGACGGCATGTCGCTAAAAGCTGACATTTGTCATCATGATGCACCGATGCCGCACCAGGATAGTCATGATGCTTGAATGCAACACTGGTGAGTTACTCACCAGGGCTGCATCCGCGGGCCGCATTCATGCATCATGAAGACCAAAGGCATGATGCATTCATGCATTATACCATCCTTAAAGGCTAGAAAAGTCGAGGGTAAAAGGATGATGTCTGCCCTTGTAATAAATATCTGAACCTTCCCGTCCTAGTAAAAAGGGCATCCACAGCCAGCCAATAAAGATAGGTCTGTGTGACCGGAAGTCGGCTCTCTACTTCCGGCTGAAGGTCAAGATGTAAGTGCAGAGGTCAGGGGGGTCAACCACCAATATTGATGCTGCAGCGACATATTGAGGAACATTCTAGAAGCTTTAGGTACAAGCACAGAAGGTAACATTGCCAGAGAGAAGCTATCAGAAGTGAGGGGATGTATAAGGATGTTACGTAATTGCACTTTTGCGATGCTTTTTTGGGGGCCAATAGAGGCCGTATTGGTAAACTGTCGCTTTTTTAAGGGAAAGTTCTCGCTCTGTTCTTCTCTATTATCTACACTGAAGATGGATGTACAGTGTTTGAAATTGTCCTGACAGTTTGATAGGTTACAGTAAAACATGTTACTGCCCTTAACCCTAAAAGATGACATTTTCATGCATCATGACGACCAAGGGGATGATGCATTACGGCATCATGCCGCCCGTAAAGGGTTAAAGGGTTATTGGCTGCCACTATAGACCAATGCAGCAAGAAAGGGTGACTTTTCAGAAAAGTTGTTGATAAAGTTTTTGAACATTTCTAAAGCATGACTGGCATATACATAAATAAAACCTCAAAATCCTGCATTCTAATATATACTATTTGAAACATAATCGTCCTGTGTATCTTGTGATATGAGATTATTGCAAACATAGCCATTACAGACAATGCTATGGGGATTTTGCTAAAACCAACGTAAACACAACTTTATTATGAAAAAGCCACCCTTTCTTGCTGCATTGGTCTATAGTATGGTGATCTGTATTACAAGATGGCCGCCTCATCCCCGCGTTCTGTCGTGAGACGCGGCGCCACCCGAGGATTCCCTCGTGGTACGTTATTACTTATAATGCCCTCAAACCGGGGAGCAGCAGGAACCGGGACACAATACGCTTTATGGGACATGCCAAAAAAACAACCACCAAAATCCCATCTCAATTTAGCATAAACATGCAGGGATTCTCCAACAGAGCCAACATAGTATACCCCATGACAGCTTAGGGAGCATCCTGAACCAGGACTATGGAACCTGACCCCAGAGCGTCTGTGGTGACCAGGAGACTAATAAGAGGATAGGTACAGGGGCCCAGTGTAGATTATATAACAGGCTAATGTAAGAGATGGTAAGATAACACGGCTGTCATATAATAGGCTATACAGGAGATACTTGGGGGCAGAGAAGGAGAGGAATCCCTCTCTGTATAGTAGCAGCCATCTTTAACCATGACTCAGCTAATCTATCAGAATTTATGCCCGGAATTTATCAAATTGATCAAAAATATTTCAGGAGATTGATGCCTTGGGTAGAGATTGTTATCCCCAGAGAGAAGATTGCGCGGTCGGTCTCGGTTTCAGAATGTTTTGCCGTCCCAGCTATTGGCCGTATCTTGGTGCACACGAGCCATGATCCGCATTATGATAACAGCGGCCATATTACCTGCCGATCTGTCATGGCCGACGTAATCGAGTTTAGACGACCAATTAACACACAACGATAAATCAACGGAGATGCGTTGATTATCCTGCGGCCTAGATAAGAGCCATGGTCCGAGAGACTTGGACGGTGGCTATGGAAGTTGAATCTTTGAGATGAGTTAGGAAAGCAGGTATGAGGGTGACTGAATCTATGAGGTAGGAAAGCAAGCAGTGAGGGTGATTGAATCTATGAGGTGAGGCAGGAAAGCAGGCAGTGGGGGTGATTGAATCTATGAGGTAGGAAAGCAGGTAGTGGGGGTGACTGAATCTATGAGGTAGGAAAGCAGGTAGTGGGGGTGACTGAATCTATGAGGTAGGAAAGCAGGTAGTGGGGGTGACTGAATCTATGAGGTGAGGTAGGAAAGCAGGCAGTGAGGGTGACTGAATCTATGAGATGAGGTAAGAAAGCAGGCAGTGAGGGTGATTGAATCTATGAGGTGAGGCAGGAAAGCAGGCAGTGAGGTACACTGCATCTATAAAATGAGGCAGAATAGCATTATTCACTCACTCACTTAGATGGTGAAACTTAAGCGTGATTTAGGTCATCATTCCTGAAAACCCAATTTCGTGACTGAGGCTTGGACAAAGAAGTTTCCATTCCCGATAATTGCTTAAAACAAGTTAAAAAAGCAAGTGTGTTTCTAGACCAAGTAATTATACCGTTTTAAATGGCTCATAATGAGAACACACTGCGATTAATTAATAGTTCTGACCTTGATTTAGTGATTAATATTTTGATTGTTTTGAGCTCTTTTTTAACTTTTCATTTCAAATCGTTAAGGGGTGCAAAGTGATTTAACATGCCATATGCTTTGTGGGCATGATGCATCTATGCAGCCCTGGTGAGTAACTCGCCTTGGTGAGTAACTCACCTGGTGAGTAACTCATGCATGGCCCAGACCAGACTGTTGGCATAATGCATGCATGCAGCCTTTGTGAATAACATCATGCATCATGACGACAAAGCCCATTTAGGTACTCTGCAGCCCTTAGAGAGTTAACCCTTTAAGGACGGCATGTCACTAACAGATGACATTTGTCATCATAATGCACCAATGCAGCCTCGGTGAGTACTTGCTGTTACTGCATTGGTGCATCATGCCAACCCTTTGGGAGTGTCTCAACCGTATATGATCAGCATGATGCACCAATGCAGCACTGACAAGTTACTCGCCAGGGCTGCATTCATGCATCATGATGACCAGGGGCATGATGTATTAAGGCAGCATTCTGTCCTGAAAGGGTTAAGGATGTAATAATAAACATCATTTATGAGCTCGCTTTGTAATTAAGGCACACAGTCTGTAATTTCACTGATCGACAAATTTTACACGGAAGAACAGGTCTTCATTTTGATGAACCCGACTCATTGGAGCGGGTTCTGTGATTAGGCGAATGCTGCATTTTGCTCTTAATTGGGGTGAACGATTTATCAACAAATGGAAGTGCAAATAGCAGAAAAATGTCACTTTTCGTAATTTGCAGTAATTACTTGTTTCAATATTCCATTATCTACATTTTCAAATTTGAATAAAACTATCTTTTTTTTCTAGGTTGCTAGCGTCCTTACATGCAAAGTAATTACAAGCTAAAATATTGATGGAGCAAGGTGGAGAGTTATTGCCAGGGCGGCATTCATTCATAATCAAAATTGAATCTTTGAATTATCCCAGAAGTTACAATATATTGTTCCGTAAGTAGTCCGTAAGTGGTCTGTAGGGAAAACAACCTCCTTGTGAAACAAACTAATATATTGTTCCTATGTTGTTGGCATGTTAGGCAACTTACAGCTTGCCTTGGTATGCTATCGTTTGCATATTAGTGTCACAAAGGGTCCATTGCAGTAACCCTTTAAGGATGGCATCATGCCATTGGTCAACATGATGCATGAATGCAGCCCTGGCGAGTTACTGGCCAGTCCTGCATTCAAGCATCATGCTGACCCTACAGGGTTGATACACTCCCAAAGGGTCAGCATGATGCACCAATGCAGCAACGGGGAGTTACTCACTGGTGCTGGATTGGTGCATTAAATTCTTTAGTGACATGTTGTCCTTACAGGGTTAATATCGGTACAGAAGGCTAGTTAGGGTAACCCAGACTCAGGTGGTGGTGTTTCCCACTCATTAGGTACTTCTGCTACACTCTCCCTCCTCTCTCTCCGACTACCGTAAAACCTCAGATCAGATCAGCAGTGCGGCTTATATGATTGGCCCAGAGTCAGGGTGCGGCTTCTACATGAGTTTTTTGCTACTATGGCACAGTACTAAAGCCACCATAATCAGATCGCTGATGCGGCTTATAGGATGAGTCAGGGTGCGGCTAATACGAGAGTTCGGCTTATACGCGAGGTTTTACGGTATACCCCCTCCCTCCCCGACCCTTCTCCCTCCCTGCCCCGACCGTGCTCTGCCTCCGTCTCATGGCGCCCGCCAGGCTCACAGTGTCAGATAAACCTTTACAGGCTGCATAGTGGTTTAATACAATACACACTTTATCATCATTATGCATTAATGCAGCCCTGGTGGTTAACTTGTTAAAGCTGCATTCAAGCACCTGAAGGGTTAGCATGATGCAGGAAAGCACCCCAGAAGAGTTGAATCATGACAACAAAAGATATAACACATTAAAGCACTATGCAGCACTTAGAAGGGTGAAAACAAGCAGGGGTGAATTAGCATAGACAATGGCAGTGCCACAAACACCACACTGCGGCCTCACTGCAGTGGGTTGTTTTAGATGCAGGTCAGCAAGCGGCGCAGTGTGTCTAGTTGTTGTTTTAGATGCAGGTCAGCGAGCGGCGCAGTGTGTCTGGTTGCTGAACATTTAGTGACGCTTCTCACCACTTCCTGTCAATTAGACACGGGTACCCCGGGTGAGGTTCCGGCTGAGTGTGAGTCTGTGAGACTTGCTGTCAATAGCCCTCTACTCAGGGGCGTGGCAAGCAGTCTCAAAGTAGGGGGGACTGAGGGGTATTTTGACGCTTTTTGACCCCTTTTTACTTGACCTTTTTAGTTTGACCTTTTTTGGGGTTGGTCAAAAGTGGGGGGGACATGTCCCCCCCGTCCCCCCCGGTTGCCACGCCCCTGCTACTCCTTTTATCTTAGCTTTTATCGCAGTGTTTACTGCGTCTCTCCTCTAATATGACACCAGTAGGGGGAAGTAACTTAGTAAGGTCCTCATTACAGGCACATAAGCCTCTCAGCTGCCCTTGAGCTTTCTAAAGCCCTCAGCTGCCTTTCTAAATCCCTCAGTTGCCCTTCTATACAATCCCTCAGCTGCCCTTTCCTAAGCCCTCAGCTGCCCTTCCTTAGAAGCCCTCAGCTGCCCCTCTAAAGCCCTCAGCTGCCCTTCTATACAAGCCCTCAACTGCCCTTCTTTGAGCCCTCAGCTGCCCTTCCTTAGAAGCCCTCAGCTGCCCTTCTAAATCCCTCAGTTGCCCTTCTATACAACCCCTCAGCTGCCCTGCTTTGAGCCCTCAGCTGCCCTTTCCTAAGCCCTCAACTGCCCTTCCCTAGAAGCCCTTAGCTGCCCTTCCCTAAACCCTCAGCTGCCCTTCCTTAGAAGCCCTCAGCTGCCCTTCCTTAGAAGCCCTCAGCTGCCCTTCTAAAGCCCTCAGCTGCCCTTCTATACAAGCCCTCAACTGCCCTTCTTTGGGCCCTCAGCTGCCCTTTCCCTAACCCTCAGCAGCCCTTTCCTAAGCCCTCAGCTGCCCTTCTCTAGAAGCCCTCAGCTGAATTTTCCAAAGCCCTTAGCTTCCACAAGCCATCAGCTGCCCTTTCTAGAGGCCTCAGCTGCCCTTCTCTAGAAGCCCTTAGCTTCCCTTCCCCAGAAGTCCTCAGTGACCCTTTCTAAAGCCCTCAGCTGCCCTTTATAGAAGCCTTCAGCTGCGCTTCCCAAGAAGCCCTCAACTGCCCTTCCTAGAAGCCCACAGCTGCCCTTCCCTGAGTCCTCAGCTGCTCTTCGTAGAAGCCCTTAGCTGCCCTTCTCCAGAAGCCCTCAGCTGCCCTTTATAAAGCCCTCAGTTACCCTTTCCTAGAAGCCCTCTGCTGCCCTTTCCTAGAAGCCCTCAGCTCCCCTTCACTAGAAGCCCTCAGCTCCCCTTTCCTAGAAGCCCCCAGATGTCTTTTCTAAAGCCCTCAGCTTGGCTTCCACAAGCTGTCAGACCTCAACTACACTTTCAATTATCTCTTCCCTTCCCCTCAGCCCTCAGTCTACAGTCAAAAAGCCCTTACCTCACAGAACGTCCATTCTGTCAGTCTGCTGTCAGTTGTAGATCCCCAGAGCCCTCTCGTCAGTCCCTCCCACCCCTCGTCCTGTAAATTACACCGACCCGGCATGTTGGTGGTAATGTGTAACGCTAAGCCCTCAGCTCCCAACTAGAAGCCCTCAGGTGCCCTCACCCCCATCTAAAGGCCCTTTGGTGCCCTTAAACTACCCTTATGTGTCCTGATTCTGTCCAACCTGGATACACTGTAACCCTATTTCACCCTGGTCAGTGTATTCCCTCAGTTGTAGTCCAAAACCAGGTTTTATGGATAGGCTGTGTTTGATGCTTTCACTGGTATTTGATTTAGTTATTGAAGACTTTCTAGCAATGCGCAATCTATTCCTGATCGATGCCTTGTGAGATGGCACATTGCCTCAAGGCTGGTGCACCATATTAGCACAATATATTATTCTTCAAGCACAAGATATTTGGGTATGTTATTTTTGGGAAAATCTTACCTCTCGGGGTTGGTTACCCGGGAATCATTAAAAAAAACTAAGAGTGACTTGGGGTGACTTGAAACTAACAGGCGGGAAACAGATTGTTGTTTTGCTTCAGCCAATCACAGCACAGGAGCATGCACAATCTAACCAATCAGGGGAGGGCAGTACAGGTATAACCTACCTGTGCGCGCTCTCTGGTCTAATCGGTCTGTGGTAGTGAGCGGACACCGTCAAATTCATATATTTGGGGATATCTCATGCTTCAACCACATACAGGGACTCCGCTGTATCCCCAGGGGATGCTTTGTAAGAAACCACCCTGCTTGAGCATCCCCCAGTCCCCCAGGGGATGCTTCATAAGAAAGCAACTACACTGGATACCTGCCCAATGGTTAGAGTAGGGGTTAGGGCTAGCTTAGTTTTTTCTGATTACAGTTAGGGTTAGGCTTAGCGTTAGCTATCTTAAGGAACTATTTGCGAGGGGACCAGGGGAGTCCCTGTCTTTGGATGAAGAATAAGGTATCCCCTGACATCTTCTTCTTCAAGAATAATATAGTGCGCTAACAAGGTGGCTGCATGAACCTTTGTTGTTATGATGCTCTAGTGCATCACCGATGATAAACTTACCACTGGCATATCTGTGCCGACCATTTGAATAACAACCCTGTAGGGTTGTTATGATGTGCAGCACTTGTTAATCACCAAGTGCATTAAGGTGGCCATAAAGCTTGAGAGGGCCTCTATATGTAATCTGCATAACTATTATAAGGAAGGGCAGCTGAGAGCTTTGGAAAGGGCAACTGAGGGCTTCTAGAGAAGGGAAGCTGAGGCCTTCTGGAGAAGGGAAGCTGAGGGCTGAGTAACTTACCATTGCTGCATTTGTGCCCACCCTTAGGATAACAACCCTGTAGGGTTGTTATGATGTGCAGCACTTGTTCATCACCAAGTGCATTAAGGTGGCCATAAAGCTTGAGAGGGCCTCTATATGTAATCTGCATAACTAACTACCTGTCCTGATGTGGGTAGGTGGATGAGACTTGATGTAATCACATACAGATACTAAGTTATAGGCCACTCCAAATAATATCCTTGTTTCTCACCACTAAGCTCTGACAAAAATGACGAGGGTGCTTTTTTGTGTTGTTTTTTTTTGCTCTTTTTTTTTGCTGGTGACCAAATGGGTGGGTAAATATGGATCTCTGGCAAGCTAAATTCATATTTCAGCAATAGATATATTATGAATTAGCAAAGGTTGTAGATATGCATGTTTTACCTAGCTCATTGGATCGACAACACTGTAAGCTTTCATTTGATACCAAAGATGGCCATATTTTCCCTGTTGTAATAGTTTTTTCCTCTGAAAATTGAAAAAAAAAAAAAAAAAAAAAATCTTCAAAGGATGATTTTGGAGATGCGCGCGGTGATGAGAAACAAGGATATTATTAGGAGTGGCCATGTATACCCTAATCCTATTTACCACCTCCCACCTACCCCGCCATGTCTCTGCTAACCCTTTAACCCTCTGAGGACAGCATAATGCCTTGGTCGTCATGATGCATGAATGCAGCCCTGGCGAGTAACTCGCCAGTGCTGCATTCAAGCATCATGCTGACCCTATGGGGTTCAGACACTTCCAAAGGGTCGGTATGATGCACCAATGGGGCGAGTTACTCGCAGGGGCTGCTTTGGTGCATTATGCTGACCCTTCAGGAATGCCACAACCCCAGAAGGCGGCATGGGCCAGCATTGGTCAGTTTAGTTATTAAAGCGCGTTGCTGTCCTCAAAGGGCTAAGCCCCAGTTCCCGCCCCCGGCCTCCTATCTCCCCCGTGTATTGTCATTAACTGTTTTTTTCCTGTGTCCTCTTCCGTCATGACAGGTGCCTTCAGCATGGTGGCTGCCACCCACCACACTGTAACACCCTGTAACGGCCTATGGTGCTTTAATACAGCACCCACCTCATCCTAACACCCTATGGTAAGGGCCTACAATTAACCCTTTAAGGATGGCATGTCGCTATATATTTGTCATCATGATGCAGCATGTGACTCGCAAGGGCTGCATCACTCTCCCAAGTAAATTGCTGAGGCTGCATTCATGCACATGACGACCAAGGCTATGATACATGTATGCATTATGCCATCCTTACATGGTTAATATATCATGCCCTTCTGTCAAGATGATGCATTAATGCAGCCCTGGCAAGTAACTCACAAGTGCTGCATGAATGCATCATGCCGACCCTACATGAGACGCTTCTGCACATTTGGCATGATGCACCACTGCAGTGTTGGCAATTTATCAGCCAGCAATACGATGATTCCTCATGCAGACAAAATGAATGATCATCGACACCTCAAGGCAGCATGGGACCTTGAGAGGGTTAGACCCTTTAATTAATGCAGTGTAAACCACTCATTCTGAGCTACGCCAGACACATTCTGCCACCTCCTGTGGACCACCACTCTACACCCCCCCTGCCGCCCTCCTGTGGACGGTCCTTGAACCTTTAAGGATGTATGTTGCTAAAAGATGGCATTTGTCGTCATGATGCACCAATGCAGCCCTGGTGAGTAACTCACCAGTGCTACATTGGCACAGAATGCCAACCCTACGGGGGTGTCTAAGCCCCATAGGATCGGCATGATGCTTGAATGCAGCCCTGGCAAGTTACTCACCAGGGCTGTGTTCATGCATCATGACGACAAAGGGCATTAATGCATGATGCCAGTCTTTGCGAAAACTTTTTCATCCCACAGGACATTCGGTCCTGCATAGTTGAAGGACCGGCTAAATTTTTGGAGGACCGGATAGCCACATATCTGATAATTTCTGTATTTTAAGTAGAAAAGCCCAATGTGACTGGACATCCGGTCCTGCTATACCTGTGAATCTGCTGGACCGGTGGCATTTTAGAAGGACATTGCCACTGTCCTGCATGTTTTCGCGAAGACTGTGATGCCGTCCTTAAAGGGTTAAGAACAGGAGATGAATGGTATGGAGTATATTATGTATTAATTCTAGATCCGCAGACAAGATGCCCCTCCTCTGTCGCTAATCCTCCCCTAAATCAGCCTGATGTGATTTGATTCTCATTCTGCATTCGGAGATCGGTCCTTCTACCACAAGGGATTTAGTTTACCCCTTAAGGGCAGCATAATGCCGGAGGCTTCGTGTTGATTTGCGGTCTTGATGCACCGATACATCCCTGGTGAGTAACCCGCCAGCACTGTTGTGATGCATTATACTGACCTTATAGGAGTGTATCATCCCCCATAGGATTGGCATGAGGCATAAATGCAGGACCGAAGCTATAACAAATGCATTAAAGCCCTATGCTGGCCTTACCAGGCTAATCATAGACAAATGCGTTTATCATTTAGAGGGCTGAATGGAATCTATCAGAATGGCCGGCGGCGCACAGTGGTAATTTATGGTATCAGCTGTCTGGGTGCGTATGGACAGACCTCGGTTATTCTACCGTAATGACCCGTTTAAGCGCAGCTGTGCTTATAAATCTCAAGTCCCTGTTACCCTCTTTGCGTATTCAGAGACCTGCGCTTATATACGTCATTGAAGTGAGATTTGGTGAGGTTTTTTCCTTACCATTGTATTTTTTTTTGATTGGGTCATTTTCATTTCTAGAAAATTTTTGTTGATTTGTCGTGGGAACAAAAGATATTGGTATGTAGCGTTGGGATTTGGATTTTCATGAGAGTCGTAGACCTGCCCATAAATAAGACCTATGCTTATTTGAGACCCATGCGCTTAAACGGGCTATTATGGTAGCTATAATATAAGGACTACATCCTATAGAAAGGTGTGTGAATAACAGAATGATTGTGTAAATGTATGTTACAATATGAATACCGTACTCGACGTAATAAGCGCCCTGGGCGCTTATAAAATTACTTTTATGGTGTTTTAAGTACTTAAGAGTTTAACTGTCTCTAAAATCGAGAAATTTGAGCCTTTGTTCTAGTCTAAAAATGTGCCAAAAAGGGGAGGGGGCGCTTATTAGCGGGAGGGTGCTTATTACGTCGAATACGGTATTTACTCAGTCTATACAAATGTCGCTCGGTGATTGTAGTAATATGGAAAGTGACCATTCTAACTTGGTGATCTTACGGTGACCATACAAACTCAATATGTTACCATACTAGATAAAGTAACACTATGACTGCCTTATGGGGCCCATAACCTGTTAGCATCCAGACATTGCTCACTGACTATGTACATATGTCACACGCAATATCGGACTTTGTGCAATATCGGAACTTTAACATCTTAATAACAAGTCTTATGAAATATGTTAGTGCATTGCACAACCATAAAGGTAGGATAGAAAAAGTATTTACAAAGACTTTTTACCGTATTAATTAGCTCTTTGTTGGGTTACAGGCAACTGAATTACCATTGTTTTATAACACTAGGAGGATTACAGCCACAGCTTATTCACACCTACAGTGAGGTGTGGGATGTATGGGGACCTTCTAGTGAATGTTCTCACACCTCCAAGGTGTGGCATAACATACTCAAACAATATTGACAAGTATATCTAGTAGTACATGTGTAGAATAGCTAGGAATTCTGATACTGCCCAATGTAAGTAGGGAGCAAATCCGGAATTGCCCTGCGCAGTTCCGGAATTGTACCTGGGCAATTCCGGAATAGGGCTGGTTCCTATTCTGCGCCTGACATATATATGATGATTCATTTTAAAGCCCCCTGCATAGCAGGCGACAGGCACACAACGCCTTCTATAGGCTGTGCCAAACTAAGGGAGTGCTCATTTTTTAACAACAGGGGGGGCGGCGTGAATTTTTTTCACCACCCCCCTCACTAGAGGGGTCGAAATTTTTACCCCCCCCCCCGGCAGGCCGAAAATTGCGCGCGTTCGCGCCCCTTTGTGGTATAGTAACGCGCGGGCTTTTTCCCTCAAAACAGGCTGAATTTTTTTGACCCCCCCCCAAGAGGGGTCTAAATTTTTTACCCCCCCCCCGGTCAAGGGGTCCAAATTTTTTACCCCCCCCCCCAAATCCACCACCACCCCCCTGTTGTTAAAAAATGAGCACTCCCTAAGGAGCCATCTCTTTGTGACCATACAAATGCCATTCTACAGACATACTAGCATAGTTGACAAACCAATGTATATATACCAAACTCATCCCACGATACATTCTTCTGGTTAAGCAGATATGACATCTATATATACAATACAATAAGCTTGCACAACATAAAATCGACTTCCTCTAAACTCCTCTGTAATTTCTCATTCTTAAAAAAAAAAGAAATTGTCAGGAAGTCACGTCATCACGATCTACGAAATGTCCTCTGGACATAACTGCACTGCCGCTTTTACAAAAGAGAAAGAAAACAAAAAGGCGATACTCTTTCAACCCCTGTGGTCTTATTCACGAGCCTGTTTACAAAGATCTATATATAACTTGTTGTGATTGAAGGGTTGGCATTGTAGGGGGTGGCTGCCCTATGGGTGGGACATGGGTGTCAAAGTATGATTTATCGGAACCCGAGGTGAAGGCATCCATCTTGGAACTCCCTTCATCCATCTGGTGTATGTATAATGTAGGGCCTAGTTAGTTAGCATTTAAAATATATTTGATAGTAGTTGTGTCATTTGTGGCGCTGCAATCTGCAGAAGACAAAATTCATGTACACTGATCATAAGACAAAGAAAATGGTGCCAGGCATATTCAAACAAAACAAACTTATTTTGCCTGCCTGCTTATTGAAGTATTAAACTGAGCGCAGGTGCTTCACATAGCGATGATATTCCTCTGTCTTAGCAACAGTCATGAACTAAGTAATAGTGTTGGCCTTAGCAACAATGTTTGCCTTAGCAACATTGATGAACTAAGGGACATTGTTGGCCTTAGCAACAGTGTTTGCCTTAGCAACAGTGATGAACTAAGGGACAGTGTTGGCCTTAGCAACAGTGTTTGCCTTAGCAACAGTGATGAACTAAATGGTAGTGTTGGCCTTAGCAACAGTGTTTGCCTTAGCAACAGTGTTGGCCTTAGCAACAGTGTTGGCCTTAGCAACAGTGTTGGCCTTAGCAACAGTGATGAACTAAATGACAGTGTTGGCCTTAGCAACAGTGTTTGCCTTAGCAACAGTGTTGGCCTTAGCAACAGTGTTGCCCTTAGCAACAGTGTTGCCCTTAGCAATAATGATGAACTAAGGCCACCAAATAAAATGGTTTCTCATCACCGCACACATGATAAAAATCTGGTTCTAAGAAAAACTTCAAGAATTGTCATAAATTATTTGGCATTATGAGACCTTATACTGTGTGAATGTTTGCATTTAAAAGGTCTAGAAATGACTTTTCTCCACTTTTAAAGAGTGGCCTAAGTGACAGTGTTGGCCTTCCTGCTGCAGTCCATGTACATCCTGGTGTAACCCCGGTGTGTCAGCCGTGTTCACCCCTCATCCATCTTGTAACCATGGTAACGCCAGACTTTAACACCGGTCAGCGGACACTTTGACGGGTAGTTGTATATATACACCGTGAAGTTAGAACCCTGTGGGTACCCGCGGGTGGGACGGGAGGGGGGTACCCGCGGGTGGGAAGGGAGGGGGGGTAACCGCAGGTGGGAAGGAAGGGGGGGTACCCGCGGGTGGGAAGGGAGGGGGGGGGTACCAGCAGGTGGGACGGGAGGGGGGGGTACCCGCGGGTGGGACTGGAGGGGGGGTAACCGCAGGTGGGAAGGAAGGGGGGGTACCCGCAGGTGGGAAGGGAGGGGGGGTACCCGCGGGTGGAAAGGGAGGGGGGTACCCGCGGGTGGGACGGGAGGGGGGGTACCCGCGGGTGGGACGGGAGGGGGGGGGTACCCGCGGGTGGGACTGGAGGGGGGGTAACCGCAGGTGGGAAGGAAGGGGGGGTACCCGCAGGTGGGAAGGGAGGGGGGGGTACCCGCGGGTGGAAAGGGAGGGGGGTACCCGCGGGTGGGAAGGGAGGGGGGGGTACCCGCGGGTGGAAAGGGAGGGGGGTACCCGCGGGTGGGACTGGAGGGGGGGTAACCGCAGGTGGGAAGGAAGGGGGGGTACCCGCAGGTGGGAAGGGAGGGGGGGGTACCCGCGGGTGGAAAGGGAGGGGGGTACCCGCGGGTGGGACGGGAGGGGGGGGTACCCGCGGGTGGGACGGGAGGGGGGGGTACCCGCGGGTGGGAAAGGAGGGGGGGGTACCCGCGGGTGGGTCGGGAGGGGGGGTACCAGCGGGTGGGAAGGGAGGGGGGGTACCTGCGGGTGGGAAGGGAGGGGGGGGTACCTGCGGGTGGGAAGGGAGGGGGGGGTACTTGCGGGTGGGAAGGGAGGGGGGGTACCTGCGGGTGGGAAGGGAGGGGGGGTACCTGCGGGTGGGAAGGGAGGGGGGGTACCTGCGGGTGGGAAGGGAGGGGGGGGTACCCGCGGGTGGGAAGGGAGGGGGGGTACCCGCGGGTGGGACGGGAGGGGGGGTACACGTGGCTGGGACGGGAGGGGGGGGTACCTACTGGTGTCTACCCCTCATCAATCTGTTCTGTAGCACCATAGCGCCCAGCATCCTGACGCTTCATGTTCATGGAAAGCTCATCTAACTGGCTTTAACTGGCATTTACTCAAATTTTATATGCTTTCAGGTGCTGCATGATACTTGATTGAGACACTCCCATAAGGTCGGCTTGATGACCCAATGCAGCCCTGGCGAGTTACTCTGCATTGGTGCATCATGACGCCAATCATCATCTTTTAGCGACATGCATCCTTAAAGAGTTATATGATTTACTTAAATGCCAACATTGATGCAGTAATTTCAGGGATGCCAAGTGTTACGATTTTTTCGTAATTTTACGATTTTTGACCCCTATTACGCCCATTACGATTTTAACAATCAAATTACAATTTTCAAGCACCTCTGCTGAGGTATGGGACAAAAGCCTTCACACATACACAAAATTAGACTAAAACTAGATGTTTGTTGGTCAAACAGATGGAGAATATAACATTGCACATTGAGGAGAAAAAACATCAATTAATCATTTATCACCAGCCAGACTATTCATGCATCATGCTGACCCTTCGGAAATGTAATTATGTTTTATGATTTTTGTTACGATTTCAGTCAAGAATTGTTACAATTTTGGGGTCCAAAATCGTAAGAAATACGATTTTGGGCTGGGGTAATTGGCATCCACCCAGTATTAGTCAGCACAAGGCTTCAGCTCTGCCCAGTCTCTGTGCTCAAACTTCTTTCACCATAGAATTGAAGTTTTTGGTCAAATTAATTACTGTCAGAATGCAAGTGAGTCGCTTGTTCTGATTGGATTAAAACCATAGTCAAAAGGACTGAGACGTCCGAATAGTTGACACACGGTATTACGGTGGATCTTAGGATGGCAGAGGGGCTCAGGATGGAATCTCTGAAATTATTTCCACAGTTGGACTTAATTACGACTGCCATGGATGATGTGGCGATAGCTCTGGGTGCACCTAGAAAAACGGGCTTTAACCCTTTAAGGATGGATGTCGCTAAAAGATGACATTTGCCGTCATGATGCACCAATGCAGCCCCAGCGAGTTACTCTCCAGTGCTGCATTAGCGCATCAGGCTGACTCTTCGGGGGTGTCTCAACCCCATAAGGTTGGCATGATGCTTGAATGCAGCACTGGAGAGTTACTCCCGAGGGCTGCATTCATGCATCATAACTACCAAGGCATGATGCATTAATGTACTATGCCATCCTTAAGGGTTAACCCCTTATGGGCTGGCATGATGCCTAAGGGCAGGATGCTCATGATGCACCTATGCAGCGCTGGTGATGCATTAATACATCAACCTGACCTCTCAAAAGTGTATCAATGCTGTAGAGTGGCTGCCTGTATGATTGTATTCATGACATGAACCGGCATATTGACATAGAGTACTCTGCTGGCCTTAGAGGGAAAAGTGCTGATGCCTGGTTTAGTCATTAACAATGGCAGGTCCCACCCAAAAAGCTGCTGCAGCCTACAGCATTGCTGTCAGCCAACTCACCAAAACCTGCAGTAAAATACTGCAGTACCCATAGTGGTCTCACTAACCCTGAGAGGATAGCATGATGCTTTGAGGTTTCACGATCATTTCTTGTCATGATGCATCAATGCAGCCTCAGTGAGGAACTCCCTGGGATTGCATCATTCCCATCCTTTTCATTTTCAAGTTTTTCCTTGATTTCAAGTTTTTTCATGTCGTGAGATCCTTTTATTCAGGGTCTCAATTAACATTTAATTTGTTTTTGAGATTGGCCACATTCATCCCTGGGAGTGTATCAGCCATGTGGGATTGGCATGATGCATGAGTGCAGCCCTGGCGAGGTACTTCAACGTGACGGGGCAACATATAAATACACTATTATGACCAAAGGGTGGCGTATTGAGGCACTATGCGGCCCTTAACAATTTAAGGACGGCAAGATTCCTTAATGCATCATGCCCTTTGTCATCATTTTGCATGAATGCAGCACTAGCAAGTTACTCAAGCATCATGCTGACCTCATGAGGTTGAGACACTCCCGAAGGGTTGGCATGATGCACCAATGCAGCCCCTGGGAGTAACTCACTGGGGCTGCATTGGTGCATTTTGACAACATATGTCGTGCATTGGTGCATCATGACGACATTTATCTTTTAGCGACATCCATCCTTAAAGGGTTAAAGCACGAAGGAAGAAGTATTTTTGAGCTTCGACTTCCCTCCCCTCCACATTCCCGGCTGAATTAAAACACACCACCCGTGTCATTGTCACTCAGACACAGAAGGTATTTTACGATGGCTTTGAATAAAAGTTGTGTATCTGACAAAAGGAGAGCTAAAGCCCAGACAGCTTTGGTTTCTGGCCTCCCATATGTGTTTTACTTGGGCCAGCTGGGCTTGCCCCTATCTGGGTTATGGTTGACTTGGAGACCCACGCTACTTGCAGATATAGCGTAGGTATCATATAATTCCGACCTTAACAGAGTAAGACTGGAATACACAAAATTATCATGTGTATTCTGTGAAAGCCCTTTGAAGTTGGATGCGTATTTTGGAATACACAAGGCCACGGCATGATTTTAATCATTTAATTGGTGTAATTAGTGAATGTGTATTGGGCTGGCCCTACACTTATCAGTCTAAATAGCTGGCCAATCAGAAATGAATCCGCTTTTGCTCCATCTTCTGATTAGCATATCTATATAACGCCAATCTCGCTCCGTGACTAGGTGTTAATGCTGTAAGGTCCAGTGAATTTGGTTATGGTCCTTTTTGTACATGGGAGCCCAGATAAGCCACCACAGGGAAACAGAGTGCTTTAACCCTTTAAGGACAGATGTTGCTAAAAGATGACATCTTTGACATGATGCACCAATGCAGCCCAGGCTAGTTATTGGCAAGGGCTGTATTGGTGCACCATGCGGACTCTTCGGGAGTGTCTCAACCTCATAAAGTCGGCATGATGCGGGCTGCATTTATGCAACATGACGACCAAGGGAATGATGCATTAATCCTTAAACCCCCAGCGCCCCTATACATATAGGGCTGAGTACCTGTCACAACTGGATGTGCAGTACGTGCAGTAAGATCTGCTGGTTTAAGTGCAGAAAGGTATAAGTGCAGAAAGGTCCAAGTGCTTATAGGTCATTTTCATCCCCTGCCGAATCATTGGGAGGGTATCAAGATTGTACGGTCATCCTGATGCATGAATGCATCATAACAACCAAGGGCATGATACCGTCCTGAAGTGCAGAGAGGTCTAAATGCAGAGAGGTCTAAGAGCAGAGTGGTCTAAGTGCAGAGAGGTCTAAGTGCAGAGAGGCCTAAGTGCAGAGAGGGCTAAGTGCAGAGAGGTCTAAGTGCAGAGAGGGCTAAGTGCAGAGTGGTCTAAGTACAGAGAGGTCTAAGTGCAGAGAGGTCCAAGTGCAGAGAGGTCTAAGTGCAGAGAGGTCCAAGTGCAGAGAGGTCTAAGTGCAGAGAGGTCCAAGTGCAGAGAGGTCTAAGTGCAGAGAGGTCTAAGTGCAGAGAGGTCTTAGTGCAGAGAGGTCTAAGTGCAGAGAGGTCTAAGTACAGAAAGGTCCAAGTGCTTCGAGGTGGAGCCTATCACTTATGATATGAGATTATATCACACTGCGTCCTTATCATCATACAGTGTTGTATATCAGGTTGCCGAGCTGTAGGGTAGACTGCCCATGAGATGGCTACCCAGCTAACAAAAAACAATGTTATTTTTCCTCAGAATAACGGTATAAAAGCTATATAACGTTTTGCCATAGTAAGGGTCCTTAGAACAACCTTACATTACGTTAAATAACGTTATAAAATGTTGTATTTAACGTTTTTTGTTCACTGGGTAGCTGGTCTGTTGGTACCATGAGTAGACTGGTATGTCTCAATCAGGGTGCTATTTATCATGGGGGCCAATCTTCCACAGGGCTATTAGACGTGGGGCCAACAGAGATGCCACTTTCCTACTTTTGCAGGAATTCCTCCTTTTATACTAAAACTTCTGTATTAAATTCCTACAGAAAATTGACCAAATTCTACGGATTTCCTACGGATCTCTTGGCCAATCGTCCTCAGGGCCAATCGTCATAGGGCCTATTGTCCACAGGCTCTGTACCGGTCTACTCAAGGTACCAACAGACCCGCTAGTCATCTCATGGGCAGTCTGCCCTACAGTAAATTTAATAACCGTGTTTTAGTTGAGGTGCTGGAATATATAACGCCGGATATTGTATAACAAAAGACACTGTGAGGATCCATGTAAAGGTAGCCATTGTTAAACTCAACAAAGCAACTTACACATTCTGGAAGCATAAAGACGACAGTATATAACTTAATATAAAAAGGTGCTTGTGCTTTAACCCTTTAAGGCCTAGTGCCAACTATAGTCGACACCATGGCAGGCCTAGTGCCGACTATAGTCGACACCATGGCAGGCCTATCGTTGACTATGGTCGACACCATGGCAGGCCTAGCGTCGACTATAGTCGACATCATGGCAGGCCTAGAGTTGACTATGGTCGACACCGTGGCAGGCCTAGCGTCGACTATAGTCGACACCATGGCAGGCCTAGCATCAACTAAAGTCGACACCATGGCAGGCCTAGTGCCGACTATAGTCGACACCATGGCAGGCCTAGCGTCGACTATAGTCGATACCATTTACATAGGAATACTATAGGAATTGAAATAAGGCCCGTTTTTCTGGGAACTAATGGTTCTCACAGGTCGCCCCCTTGGCAAGCTAAGTATTTTTTGGTCAGGATCCAAAGGGTTAAGAGTAAAATCCTATCGATAACACAAGACATATTATTCAGTTATATTTATGGGGGTGTTTTTTAAAAAGGGGCCCCTGTCTAACAGTTAACTCACCATGGATTTATACCGCAGTGTTTCCATTCATCATCTGAGGGTAAATCCACTTTCCGCTCGTATAGAATCTAGCTTCCACAGCAGGCGTACCTCGGGTATATGTAGAACCACTCGTCAGCTATTGGTAATCCTCCTGGTCCAGACCTCAATAATAATCGATACCTTGTTAATCTTTAATGCCTCGATAACTTGATATCTTGACAATTGTTGAAACTTGCAAAATCTTCACTCAAAGCCTAAAAGGCACAGACCTCGGTAGCCCTTCAGCGACAGTTAGATTGGAGCCGGGACAGGTACTCAGCCCTATATATAGGGGAGCTGGGGGTTTAAGGGCCAAAGTGGTACTGCCCCTCCAGCATGAGTTGAGTGGAGTGTGGATCTGTACTTTGGGCTTTATATAGGGGTGGTGTAACACCCAAGCTTCCCTACACACCATTCAGTGTAAACCACAGCCTTGAGCACCAGTTCCATTTTCTGCCACAAGGGCTACAAAAGGGACTGGACAAACTGCGCTATTTAGATTGTGACTACCTGCCAGGCTGTTCCTAGGGACTGGTGTACAGGATTTGATTGGTCAACTCCTGAAGACAAGTTTGTCAAAGAAGTTTTATATAAGCGTTTGCCCAGACTACTATTATAGAGTCGGGGCCAGAGAGACTACAGCCAGTCCTGCTGGTAACCCACCATCTACAAATGCTACAAGCAGTTATCTACGGCAACCAGCAATGTCCCCCGATAGGAGAAACAAGATGGCGGCCTACACAGGGTTACCCGTACTATCCGTATATCTTCTCATTCTGCCTCTATGGCGTCCGGTGCAACAGTTTGTACCTCCAACCGTGCAGCACAAGTAACGGTACTTCTCAACCAATCAAAAACCACCTCTCGTTATCTATGCCCCAGGGATATAGAAGCAGGTACTAGACTGGTTGCAGCTCTCCTGTAGTAGTAGAAAGGAGGCAGGAAACTCCTTAGTTACCTCCCATGTGATACACTTGGCTCTCCGTGACCGGTGACTATACCAGTGACAATACCGCGGTGACTGATCTCCCTGTACACAATAGGTGCTGAGACCTGTCACTTAGTTTACATCCTCAGGGAGGCAAAGACAAGCTTACACACGGTACGCTTGTCATGTCGTGACATGAGGCAGTTCCGCAGTGAATGCTGTCCTCTTGTACAATAGGTGGTGGACCTATTGGTTAGGTGTATCCCCTAGCGGTGGAGACTTATTGGTTAGGTGTATCCCCGAGCGGAGGAGACTTATTGGTTAGGTGTATCCCCTACCGGTGGAGACTTATTGGTTAGGTGTATCCCCGAGCGGAGGAGACTTATTGGTGAGGTGTATCCCCGAGCGGAGGAGACTTATTGGTGAGGTGTATCCCCGAGCGGAGGAGACTTATTGGTGAGGTGTATCCCCGAGCGGAGGAGACCTATTGGTTAGGTGTATCCCCTAGCGGAGGAGACCTATTGGTTAGGTGTATCCCCGAGCGGTGGAGACTTATTGGTTAGGTGTATCCTCAAGCGGTGGAGACTTATTGGTTAGGTGTATCCCCGAGCGGAGGAGACTTATTGGTTAGGTGTATCCCCGAGCGGAGGAGACTTATCGGTGAGGTACTTGCTGTCTGAGTTGACAGGAGTAAAGTTTGTACATCATCTCATCACGCACTCTACACTTTTTGTACTCTGGCACCCTGTGGCATCTACCAGGAAGGCACTGGCAACTTTTTATCCGGAAACACAATACTTAATGTTAATTCTATGGTGTTTAACACCTTGCTCACTTTTGGTTAAAATCATGTGGAGACAATGGGTGTTTTAGACATTAAACATTAGCACATCAGCAGTTGCCTGTGGTAATATAATTTACTTCCTCTGCATATTTCCACAAAAAAATGTGAATTTACTGCAAAACCTTTATAGTTTCATCTGTTAGACCAGATCACCGCCACTGTAATTGGGCACGGATACAGTGCAAGCATTTTGTTAATAATAATGTAGGTCCCTAGTATCCTTCCTAGTGTTTCGTCACTTCAAATTCGGCTTTCGTGACCTGCCGTGTATATTGCGTCTTCACCGACATGTTTATCCTGACCACTTACCCCAGCCACGTAAAGTGTTGCTAGGTTACTTAGTTACAAAACATTAAACCAAGTAAAGAGACTGGAGTATTGACCGTAACGCTCGATGGTTCAGATGGTTCTAGGAGTGACCACTGGGGGCTCTGACAGACTGGGTGTCGTCTAGTCTGTTCCTGCCTCCATCGGGTAACGGAGTCGGTTAACCCCCAATGTGTGCATGACTCCTATTGGCAACACTATGATGCCATTACTCGGGATTCCCTCTTTGAGAAGTTTTGGATCTGGGGGCTTCCCCCAGCAGAATGCGCTGGTGGTTAACAGACCTAGATGGTACCCTTACAGGGCTGCATTTAGACTAGTGTCGGGTACAGACTAGTTACACAGACCTGAGTGTTAGACAGCCTGTAGATGGGACTGCCCCCGGGTGATAGCCATTTTACCAGCAGGTTACCATGCCAACAGGGGTGAGATGGTCAAGGCCAAATGGGTTAAAATGCTGTTACAGCTTTTATTAGGCTGTACAGGACACCAGAAGTGCCTCATAGAAGGCACCTTAAAACCTACACGGGGCACCCCGAGAGGGGAATAACATGACGCGACTGGACATCACGGTCACTATGTACAGATGGGTACAGGCATACTCCTGCGTGAATTTAGCTCTGTTCTCGTACACTGCTATTTACAGACAAACCATGTTTTGTAGTAGTCTGGGGCCAGCATTAGCTTCCCTCGATTAAAGTCAAAATGGCTGCATGGACCAAATTAGCACTTTCATTATAGCTTGTACATTAGTAGAATAAATACGTTATAACTGTTAGCATCCAGCGGTTTGGTGATACAGGGAACCTGGCCCTTCACCCAACTTACTCTCATGTCCCTCTGGGCCGTTTCTGTCTGTAGGCACTAGATTTGGGTCTCCACAATGGCCGCTTCTGTCTGTAGGGACTAGGTTTGGGTCTCCACTATGGCCGCTTCTGTCTGTAGGGACAAGGTTTGGGTCTCCACAATGGCCGCTTCTGTCTGTGGGGACTAGGTTTAGGTCTCCACAATGGCCACTTCTGTCTGTAGGGACTAGGGTTAGGTCTCCACAATGGCCGCTTCTGTCTGTAGGGACTAGGGTTAGGTCTCCACAATGGCCGCTTCTGTCTGTAGGGACAAGGTTTGGGTCTCCACAATGGCCGCTTCTGTCTGTAGGGACTAGGTTTGAGTCTCCACAATGGCTGCTTCTGTCTGTAGGGACTAGGTTTGGGTCTCCACAATGGCCGCTTCTGTCTGTAGGGACTAGGTTTGGGTCTCCACAATGGCCGCTTCTGTCTGTAGGGACAAGGTTTGGGTCTCCACAATGGCCGCTTCTGTCTGTAGGGACTAGGTTTGGGTCTCCACAATGGCCGCTTCTGTCTGTAGGGACTAGGTTTGGGTCTCCACAATGGCCGCTTCTGTCTGTAGGGACTAGGTTTGGGTCTCCACAATGGCTGCTTCTGTCTGTAGGGACTAGGTTTGGGTCTCCACAATGGCCGCTTCTGTCTGTAGGGACTAGGTTTGGGTCTCCACAATGGCCGCTTCTGTCTGTAGGGACTAGGTTTGGGTCTCCACAATGGCCACTTCTGTCTGTAGAGTCTGTAGGGTTTGGGTCTCACAATGGCTTCTGTCGATATTTGTGAATTCTACACTGTGGGTTTCTGTATATATCATGTGTGGAAGCCCGTGCATGCACCTCTGTTCCCTGGGGATCCTCACGTTATCAGTCAGTAGTAGTAGTGTGACTGTGGGGTGGGATGTAGGGCACGCTAGGCCTGCCTTTAGCAGAAGTCCCTATTGACTCTTATTTTCCCGAGGGAATTTCGGGCTGGGAGTTTGTGTATGGCTTATAGTCCCCAACATACAAAAGACATTGTATGGGTATTGAATTCATTTTCTAAGCCATTCTATACACAGTGCCAGTAAAGCTGTACTCTCTGTGGTAGGTTTTAGCTTTCCACAATACTGCTGTTCCCTCAGCAGTGTAGACAGTCTCAGCTGCTATGAGCCCTCACCTTGCCACCCCTTTGTCGTGAGTCAATACGCTGAGATAGCGCCGGGACAACGGGTTAAACTAAAAAACCACTACCTTCTTCAAAATCTATTTTCTCCCAGCTGCCATTCCCTCAGTGACTGGTACTAGGAGGGGTCTATCCGTAAAGGCACAGATCTCGGTGCCCGTCCGGCGACAGTCAGAGTCGGGCCGGGACAGGCACTCAGCCCTATTTATAAGGGAGCTGGGGGCTTAATCCTTGCCTGACAGGTGTGTCCTTAACCCTTTCCTGCTAGGTTCATCATTAACTATTTACCACCTTTGGCTCCATCTGTTAAATCCTCCATGGCGCCTTCACTTGTTACTATAGTTACCATAGTAACACTCAAATCAACCCATTGCTGTTTCTATCCCATCCTGTTGCTGTGGACACAGCGCCTTTCCCGCCTCATCCCATAGCTCCGATCACCTTGACCGCCTGTGGCTGGCACACATCAGACAGTGTAGTACTATGGTTGTATAGGAGGGTACCACCCTGGCTGTATATACCACAGACGCAGCTCCATCGCCGCCCGCTCGGTCAGCGACTCGATCACTCCTGAACTGCCATGTGACACTGGTCCCAGCGGGGTCGGGGGGGGGGGGGGGGGGAGGTGGGGACCGGTGAGGGGTTGGTGTGACCGGTAGGCTGTGTGACCTGTAGCCTGCTGAAGTAATACCTCACTTACATGTGGTCACCTGCCACAATGCTTTCCTGCCTCATCTCTAATAGATATGCTCACAGTGGGAGGGGGAGGGGAGAGTTGGGGACTGGTGAGAGGGTCATGTGACCGGTAGGCTGTGTGACCTGTAGCCTGCTGAAGTAATACCTCACTTACATGTGGTCACCTGGCACAATGCTTTCCTGCCTCATCTCTAATAGATATGCTCACAGTGGGAGGGGGAGGGCAGAGGTGAGGACCGGTGAGAGGGTCATGTGACCGGTAGGCTGTGTGACCTGTAGCCTGCTGAAGTAATACCTCACTTACATGTGGTCACCTGCCACTATGCTTTCCTACCTCATTTCTAATAGATATGCTCACAGCGGGAGGGGGGAGGGAGAGTTGGGGACCGGTGAGGGGGTCGTGTGACCGGTAGGCTGTGTGACCTGTAGCCTGCTGAAGTAATACCTCACTTACATGTGGTCACCTGCCACTATGCTTTCCTACCTCATTTCTAATAGATATGCTCACAGCGGGAGGGGGGAGGGAGAGTTGGGGACCGGTGAGGGGGTCGTGTGACCGGTGAGACTGTGTGACCCACGGCTCGCTGTACCAATATGTCACTTACAGTTGTTCAACTGCCACAATGCTCTCCCGCCTCATCTCTAATAGATGTGATCACTTTGACCAGTCATCAGGTGGACCCCCATTACATTGGGTCATTGTAACCAGCACATATTTCCACTGTCCTCCTTCTGTCCCTGTGCCTCTCTTATAAACACAGAAGAACTTCTTACTTGACTCATGTAGATATAATCACAAGTACTGATGTGTGAGAGCAGTATCCATGCTCCAGTCTGGCAGTGCTACAGTGAGTGTATTGTCTCCAGTCCTGGTAATTAGTACTGCAGAGCACTTTCCTGCCTCAATTCATGGATGTGACCACCTTGACCGCCATCAGGTGAAGTTAGCAATACACATGTAGACTGGTCGGCTATAGGTGGAAGTTCCGTGCCTCCTGCCATAGATGTGATCGCTTGGACTGCCCCAGACGTGGTATCCTTGTGTCTGGTAGTGAGTAGTACTAAAGTTCACTTTCCTGCCTCATTCCAGGGATGTGACCACCTTGGCAGTACACACACCAGCTAGTGGTAGAGTCCCGTGTCTCCTGTCATAGATGTGATCACCCTTACGCCCGAGGAGAGGTATCCCTCTGATGGTTGGTGGGTAGTACTAAAGTTCACTTTCCTGCCTCAGTTCAGGGATGTGACCACCTTGGCAGTACACACACCAGCTAGTGGTAGAGTCCCGTGTCTCCTGTCATAGATGTGATCACCCTTACGCCCGAGGAGAGGTATCCCTCTGATGGTTGGTGGGTAGTACTAAAGTTCACTTTCCTGCCTCAGTTCAGGGATGTGACCACCTTGGCAGTACACACACCAGCTAGTGGTAGAGTCCTCTGTCTCCTGTCATAGATGTGATCACCCTCACTGCCTCCTGCCCGAGGAGTGGTATCCCTGTGATGGTTGGTGGGTAGTACTAAAGTTCACTTTCCTACTTCAAATCAGGGATGTGACTACCTTGACTGCCATAAGGTACCAGCTAGTGGTTGGAATCTCCTACCATAGATATGATCCCCTGGACTGCCCCCTGCTGCCTCAGCAGTGGTATCCCAGTGCTGGCTGGTAGTAGTACTAAGGGTCACTTTCCTTTGTCACTACCTTTAAAGTCCCATCAGGTGGCAGCTAGTGGTAGAGTGTCTAGTCATAGATATGATGACCTTGACTGCCTGCCCCAGGAGTGAGTGGTCCCCTGTCTCTTGCCATAGATATGCCCCTGCTTTGGTGGCCCTGGGGTGTGTCGTGGTAGAATGGTACTCCTGCTACCCCTGTGATGGCTAGGGTGTGTGTGTGAGGTGTATGCTGGTACTCCTGCCTACCCTGTGATGATGCTACACCTCCCGCCTGCTCCCTCACTGGGCCGCCTCTGTCTGACTGTCGGCTCTCCCAGCCTCCAGCCTCCCGCCGACACGCTCTCCCAGCAGATTCTCTCTTTTGTTTCTACCGGCACTACTTCCTTCACTGCCACAAGTTGGCGGATCACCCCCAAAAGCTTGCCCTTGCCACTCTCTGATCAACTCTTAATGCTGGACGGAAAACTGATTGACCAATGTTGATCACCAAGTTATCAATATTGATTAAACATTGTGTTCCCACTGAGATATGGAGGATATACGGCGGGTACTCCATAAGGAAATCATTGTAGATGGGTATAACCGCGGCCTGTGGTGATATCTGTATGTAACAGCCTTTATTTCATGGTGAATACGGCACTCCCATTGACTTAACCAAGGAAGGCCGTATTTAACACCCCCCGTAATATAACCCTTGCCCATATTTAACGGCCTGTCAAATCATCAAAATTGTTGATTTAACCACTGTAAATGAGCTTTTTCAGAGCAAATAAGTGGAATTCTGGTAAATATTGTTAATAAGGACATGAAATAAACACAAAGGTTAAATAACCCTCAATGAGGACCTCTACTCGTGCACCTTTGTCTATGTATGGTGTGGGGACTGCAGGAACCAGCTGAGTGCCATTTTATCTCCATAGGAGCTGCTCACTTTGAGTTGCTCACTTTGAGCAGTTCTCCAAGTTGCTCCCTTAGAGCCATCCCCCAAGTTGCTCCCTTAGAGCCGTTCCCCAAGTTGCTCCCTTAGAGCTGTTCCCCATTTGCTCCCTTAAAGCCATTCCCCGAGTTGCTCACTTAGAGCCGTTCCCTGAGTTGCTCACTTAGAGCAGTTCCCGGAGTTGCTCACTTAGAGCCATTCCCAGAGTTGCTCACTTAGAGCTGTTCCCCGAGTTGCTTCTTTGGAGCGATTCCCAGAGTCGCTCACTTAGAGCGGTTCCCTACAAATTGCTCCCTTGGCACCGTTCTCAGCGTTGCTCCCTTAGAGCCGTCCCCCGAGTTGCTCACTTAGAGCCGTTCCCCAAGTTGCTTCTTTGGAGCGATTCCCTGAGTCGCTCCCTTAGAGCAGTTCCCTACAAATTGCTCCCTTAGAGCAGTTCCCTACAAATTGCTCCCTTAGAGCGGTTCCCAGCGTTGCTCGCTTAGAGCCGTTCCCCAGCCTGCTCACCTAGAGCAGTTGTCCGATTTCCTCGCTACAGCCGTTGCCCGAGTTGCTCACTTAGAGCGGTTTCGTGAATTGCTCGCTTAAAGCGGTTCCCCGAGTTGCTCCCTTAGAAAGGTTCCCCAAGTTGCTCATTTAGAGCCGTTCCCGAGTTGCTCTCTTAGAACGGTCCCGGAGTTGCTCACTTAGAGCGGTTGCCATCACTTTCTGCCGAGACGTGCTCTGCACCCCCTGAGGCGCTTTGTGTCTACACCCAGGATATTTATCACCCCCCTCCCCCCCCCCCAACCACACCACTATCACACACTGTATATCTACCCCCCACCCAGCATCCATCATATACCGTACATCTACCAGTCCCCTAGACTCGGCCCCCGTCTGTATCATTACAGACTGGGGGCCAGCAGCAGCGTGGACTTACACTCTTCAAAAATAACCCTGCCAATGTATATGCTTGGCGAGTGTAGCGTGACCAGTCGGCGCCCATGCGTGTCACTCTCCAGCAGATCTTTTGTTATGATGGGAGTATATACCAATATATGCTTGGAGAGGGTACTGCTAACCCAACGTCGTCCCCGGCGCAGATTAGGCACTGGGTCAGACCCCGCTCTGCGTGGGGACACAGGTGGGTGGGTCTGACAGCGAGAGACTACCAGTCCCCCTCCCCACCCAACTACCATTATACAGAGTCCCTCCCACCACCATCATACTCATACACTGTATATCTACCATCTATAACTCCCCTCCACCACCACCACCTCATAGTGGCGAAACTATAGCCGTAATTCAGAATTACGGTTATACAAGATGGCTGCAGGGGATTTTGTAAACTGAGTGGAGGGGTGTGAGTTAAAAGCAGTTCTAGAAGATGTCACTGCATCTCCATATGGTACAGGGCTAACTCTATGGTAACATGTTAGCTGCTATACCGTATTGTGCTTACACAGAGAGAAGAAACAGCGTCACAAGGGAGTCAAGGTTGCCTCGAGAATGACTCCCCTTTTTAAGTGGAGTCCAGGTCGCCTAAAGGAGCCTAGGGGACGCCCTGATCGATCTAAGGGAGTCACCTGGGGGAGTCATATGACCCAGAGAGCTATATGACTCCCCCAGGTGACTTCCTTAGGTCAGCCAGAGAGTCACCTAGGCTCCCTTAGGCGATCTTGACTCACCTAGAGATTCTGGAGGCAACGTGGACTGCCTTTTGACGCTGTTTCCTTTCTCTGTCTATATGGGAGGCTTGACAAGTTTTCTCTGCATATACGTCCATCTATCCCCGCCACCCAAGGGCCCGACCACCGCCATCACACAGTGTCTATCTACCATCCACAGGCCCGCGCTGTGCTATAGCCAGATCTAATAGAAGCGGTATGACTGGGGAGACCAGGGAAGCCAAGTGTTTTACGATTTTTAGGCCCTATTACGACCATTACGATTTCCTGATCCAAATTACGATTTTTGGTAATTTTTGAAGTTTATATACAGTCACTGATAGTGCCATGGAAATTTGCAATATCAACCCTTCGAATGCTTCATTGTGATTTGATGTGCTATGTTCTTTGTCTTCATGATGCTTGAATACTGGCCTTTCAATATTTAATCAACTTTTTCAATGCAAACCTATCTGTTATTCATGTCATAATGCTAGTCTAAATTGGTATTTTATTGTTACGATTTTTGTCACGATTTCAAGCCGAAATTATTACGATTTTTGGGTGAAAAAGTCGTAACAAATACGATTTTGGGGTGGGGTAACTTGGCATCCCTGCTCGGAGACTGTATGAGTCAGATAAAGAGTCTATTTAACCCTTTATGGACATTATAGTGCTTTAAATGCTATGCCCATTGTCGTCATGATGCATGAATGCAGCCCTGGGGAGTAACTTGCCAGTGCCGACCCTATGGGGTTGAGACACTCCTGTAGGGTCGGCATGATGCACCAATGCAGCCCTGGCAAGTTACTCGCCGGGGCTGTATTGGTGCATCATTACGATCTTTTAGCGACATGCCGCCCTTAAAGGGTTAAGGGCCGCGTAGTGCTTTCATGCATTATTGCCTTTGTCATCAAGATGCCTGAAGTGCTTTGCAGATATACACTCATCTCGCTATGCATAACCCCCTCGGTGGCTATGTCATTTTAGTAGAGTGACAGACTGGTTGAGATTCAGGAATTTACACACAGAAATATGATACCCAGTAGATGCAGTCCTGGCGAGTAACTCGCCAGGGCTGCAGGCGAGTAACTCGCCAGGGCTGCATTCATGCACCATGCAGGGCCTACAGCAGTCTTTGCGAAAACTTTTTCATCCCACATGACATTAGGTCCTGCAAATTTTCAATGTTAAAGGACCGGCTACATCTTTGAAGGACCGGATAGCCACATATCTGACTATTTATCCATTTTAAGTATAAAATAATATTGCACACTAAAAATACATTATAATTATAATCATTTATGACCAAATCAGGATAGATACATAATACACAGTATATTGACAAACACATTTTAGCATGCAACTGGACGTTCGGTCCTGCTACACTTGTGAATCTGCTGGACCGGTGGCATTATAGGAGGACATTGCCACTGTCCTGCATGTTTTCGCAAAGACTGCATACAGGGTTGATACATAGACAAAGGCCCATGGCCAGAGGATATTTTGGTATCGTTCCCCCCGAGGTGGGGCTGGGGCAGTATCCCACGAAGCCGCAGGCTTAGTGGGAAGCGCCCCAGCCCCACCGAGGGGGGAACGATACCAAAAATTCTCTGACCATGGGCCTTTGCCTTTATTTCATGGTTTTTACCCTTAAAAATATGTTAAATTGCATATAAATGGCCATAAGAATTTGAACAAATGATGATGTCATAGGCCATGTGATACAGGAACATTGTATCCCATGGGGGGCACGGGATACAGGATTTCTAGTACTTAAGCATAGTGGTCATTGTATCTGCTATGAAATAAAGTCCCATGCCTCACAAAGCCATAGGGAACGCTATTGTGCTAGATTACAACCGTTTAAGCACCCGACTATTTGAGGTGGAGCACCAAATCAATGTTTAACGTCTATTTCCTGTTCCCGATTATATTGTCTCAATCATTGCGTGGAGGAAATGATCAGGAAATGGAGGGCGGCCTACAAATAGACTCTTATCTGAAATAGTTCAAAAAGGACCTCGTGGTTCCTGACTAGGCCAAACAAAATAAAAGGTATGTTTCAGGTAACATGGGAAGAAAGACTAGGGTCGGTAGGTCGGATATTTATTTTATTTTATTTTATCTTTTTAACATGAAAGTACTAGCCATCTTCCGTGTAAACCCTAAAAAAGTGTAAAAATATGAAATTTTCTACAAAATTGCACAAAAAAAAGTAGGGTCGGCCCTTTTTTGCTAGGGTCGGTCGGGTGACCTGAAACAAACGTTTATTTTAAATTTGGCCCTATTGAGTCAGTTTCTAACATTGATTTTAAAAAAAACTTTAGAATCGTCGTTACCCTTTCAGGGAGGCCCATTGTGGTATATTAATAGGTAGACATCTATTAAGAAGAATCCAAAATAGAGTGGCTGCCCCCAAATATACCTTTCTCTTCCGACTCTTATTAGTTTCATATACCTCAAAGTCATTCATGTTCTTGCAGGGATGCCAAGTGTTACGATTTTTTCGTAATTTTACGATTTTTGACCCCTATTACGCCCATTACGATTTTAGGTATCAAATTACGATTTTCAAGGATCTCTTGGATATTTTAAAGTAAATGTACCATGCTGAGGCACAAAACTAGACTAAAAATAGATTCTGTTGGTCATTGAGCAAACAGATCTAGAAACATTGCACATTCAGCAGCAAACAAATAATCAATCATGTATGAAGAGCCAGCTTACGACTTAAATGCATCATAAGAATCATTCATACATTATGCTGACCCTGTTACGATTTTTGATGCGATTTTAGCCAAAAATTGTTACGATTTTAGGGTCCAAAAATCGTAAGAAATACGATTTTGGGGTTGGCTAACTTGGCATCCCTGTTCTTGTGTCATCATGATGCAGCCAGCTCCCATGTTGAATGGCATCGTCTCAAAGTGTAGCAAAAACACTGTGTAGGCGTTTCAACCAATTATTAACCAATGAGATAATCCCCTGCATTCACTGCAGAGTTCTCATTCTGCCCTTAACCCTTTAAAGACTGGTGTCGCAAAAAGATGACATTTGTCGTCATGATGCACCAATGCAGCCCCGGTGCTGCATGAATGCATGAATGCATCCCTGGCGAGTTACTCGCCAGTATCTCTCCAGGGCTGCATTCATGCATCATGCTGACAAAGGGCATGATGCATTATGCCATCCTTAAAGGGTTAGAGGGCCAGTCTAGCAGTTAACTAGAGTCTAAGTAATCCACTATAACCTTACTCAAGTCGCTGACGGCCCCCGATGGTGTCTCCCCCTGGTGCTGTTGTTATTGTCGTGTTACCCGGTGTCTGCCCGCGGGTAGTAGCCACCCCTGTACCTCCATCCGGGGGGGGGGGGGGGGTACTTGAATTTTTTCTGATACAGGTGTGCGGCTGGACCTATGACAACCCTTACCCTTGCTAGGGAGCTTTTGTGTCCAAAACGTACCCTTGCTAGAGCACTTTTGGCCCAAAATTTCTAGTTTTGACGAGAAAAAACGAAACATATACTTAATGGGTCATTTTACAGAGAAATTAGACTTTTCCTTCAAAACAGGACCCTTGCTAGAGAGAATTTGCTGAAAAAGTACCCTTGCCAGCCGCACACATGTGTATACAAAATATACCAAGTGCCCCCCCAGGACCTCCATCCACCCCCACTGCTACCCTACCCCACCTGTCACTCCTTCTACTCATCCCTGAGGCAAGATGGTCCACTCCAGTTCTAACTGGTACACTGGGCTCCTGTGGTGGTAACTGGTACACTGGGCTCCTGTGGTGGTAACTGGTACACTGGGCTCCTGTGGTGGTAACTGGTACACTGGGCTCCTGTGGTGGTAACTGGTACACTGGACTCCTGTGGTGTACAATACCACTGGTAGCTGGTACACTGGGCCCCTTTGGTATATAGTACCACTGGTAACTGGTACACTGGGCTCCTGTGGTGTACAGTACCACTGGTAACTGCTAAACTGCTAGTGTGGACATACACTGGACTCCTGTGGTGTACAATACCACTGGTAACTGCTGGTGTGGACATACACTGGACTCCTGTGGTGTATTATACCACTGGTAACTTGTCAGGCTGTTGTAGACATACACTGGGCTCCTGTGGTGTACAATACCACTGGTAACTGCTGGTGTGGACATACACTGGACTCCTGTGGTGTATTATACCACTGGTAACTTGTCAGGCTGTTGTAGACATACACTGGGCTCCTGTGGTGTACAATACCACTGGTAACTGCTAAACTGCTAGTGTGGACATACACTGGGCTCCTGTGGTGTACAATACCACTGGTAACTGGTACGCTGGGCTCCTGTGGTGCACAGTACCACTGGTAGCTGGTACACTGGGCCCCTGTGGTGCACAGTACCACTGGTAGCTGGTACACTGGGCCCCTGTGGTGCACAGTACCACTGGTAGCTGGTACACTGGGCCCCTGTGGTGGTAACTGGTACGCTGGGCTCCTGTGCTGGTAACTGCTACACTGGGCTCCTGTGGTGTACAGTACCACTGGTAACTGGTACACTGGGCCCCTGTGGTGCACGGTACCACATGTAACTGAGTAGTATATGGACATGGGTATGTTGGGCAGGCTACTCTGTGAGTAGTATATGGACATGGGTATGTTGGGCAGGCTACTCTGTCAGTAGTATATGGACATGGGTATGTTGGGCAGGCTACTCTGTGAGTAGTATATGGACATGGGTATGTTGGGCAGGCTACTCTGTGAGTAGTATATGGACATGGGTATTTGGGGCAGGTTACTCTGAGTAGTATATGGACATGGGTATTTTGGGCAGGCTACTCTGCGAGTAGTATATGGACATGGGTATGTTTGGCAGGCTACTCTGTGAGTAGTATATGGACATGGGAATGTTGGGCAGGCTACTCTGTGAGCAGTATAGGGACATGGGTATGTTGGGCAGGCTACTCTGTGAGCAGTATAGGGACATGGGTATGTCGGGCAGGCTACTCTGTCAGTAGTATATGGACATGGGTATGTCGGGCAGGCTACTCTGTGAGCAGTATAGGGACATGGGTATGTTTGTCAGGCTACTCTGTAAGTGGTATATGGACATGGGTATGTTTGTCAGGCTACTCTGTCAGTAGTATATGGACATGGGTATATTGGGCAGGCTACTCTGTGAGTAGTATATGGACATGGGTATGTTGGGCAGGCTACTCTGTCAGTAGTGTATGGACATGGGTATGTCGGGCAGGCTACTCTGTCAGTAGTGTATGGACATGGGTATGTTGGGCAGGCTACTCTGTGAGTAGTATATGGACATGGGTATGTTGAGCAGGCTACTCTGTGAGTAGTATATGGACATGGGTATTTTGGGCAGGCTACTCTGTCAGTAATATATGGACATGGGTATTTTGGGCAGGCTAATCTGTGAGTAGTATATGGACATGGGTATATTGGGCAGGCTACTCTGAGTAGTATATGGACATGGGTATTTTGGGCAGGTTACTCTTTCAGTAGTATATGGACATGGAAATGTTGGGCAGGCTACTCTGTGAGTAGTACAGGGACATGGGAATGTTGGGCAGGCTACTCTGTGAGTAGTATATGGACATGGGTATGTTGGGCAGGCCACTCTGTCAGTAGTATATGGACATGGGTATGTTTGGCAGGCCACTCTGTCAGTAGTATATGGACATGGGTATGTTGGGCAGGCTACTCTGTGAGTAGTATATGGACATGGGTATGTTGGGCAGGCTACTCTGTGAGTAGTATATGGACATGGGTATTTGGGGCAGGTTACTCTGAGTAGTATATGGACATGGGTATTTTGGGCAGGCTACTCTGCGAGTAGTATATGGACATGGGTATGTTTGGCAGGCTACTCTGTGAGTAGTATATGGACATGGGAATGTTGGGCAGGCTACTCTGTGAGCAGTATAGGGACATGGGTATGTTGGGCAGGCTACTCTGTGAGCAGTATAGGGACATGGGTATGTCGGGCAGGCTACTCTGTCAGTAGTATATGGACATGGGTATGTTTGGCAGGCTAATCTGTGAGTAGTATATGGACATGGGTATGTCGGGCAGGCTACTCTGTGAGCAGTATAGGGACATGGGTATGTTTGTCAGGCTACTCTGTAAGTGGTATATGGACATGGGTATGTTTGTCAGGCTACTCTGTCAGTAGTATATGGACATGGGTATATTGGGCAGGCTACTCTGTGAGTAGTATATGGACATGGGTATGTTGGGCAGGCTACTCTGTGAGTAGTATATGGACATGGGTATGTTGAGCAGGCTACTCTGTGAGTAGTATATGGACATGGGTATTTTGGGCAGGCTACTCTGTCAGTAATATATGGACATGGGTATTTTGGGCAGGCTAATCTGTGAGTAGTATATGGACATGGGTATATTGGGCAGGCTACTCTGAGTAGTATATGGACATGGGTATTTTGGGCAGGTTACTCTTTCAGTAGTATATGGACATGGAAATGTTGGGCAGGCTACTCTGTGAGTAGTACAGGGACATGGGAATGTTGGGCAGGCTACTCTGTGAGTAGTATATGGACATGGGTATGTTGGGCAGGCCACTCTGTCAGTAGTATATGGACATGGGTATGTTGGGCAGGCCACTCTGTCAGTAGTATATGGACATGGGTATGTTGGGCAGGTTACTCTGCGAGTAGTATATGGACATGGTTATGTTGGGCAGGCTACTCTGTGAGTAGTATATGGACATGGGTATGTTTGTCAGGCTACTCTGTGAGTAGTACATGGACATGGGTATGTTGGGCAGGCTACTCTGTGAGTAATATATGGACATGGGTATGTTGAGCAGGTTACTCTGTCAGTAGTATATGGACATGGGTCTGTTGGGCAGGCTACTCTGTGAGAAGTATATGGACATGGGAATGTCGGGCAGGCTACTCTGTGAGTAGTATATGGACATGGGAATGTTGGGCAAGCTACTCTGTGAGTAGTATATGGACATGGGTATGTTGAGCAGGTTACTCTGTCAGTAGTATATGGACATGGGTCTGTTGGGCAGGCTACTCTGTGAGAAGTATATGGACATGGGAATGTCGGGCAGGCTACTCTGTGAGTAGTATATGGACATGGGTATGTCGGGCAGGCTACTCTGTGAGTAGTATATGGACATGGGTATGTTTGTCAGGCTACTCTGTGAGTAGTATAGGGACAAGGGTATGTTGGGCAGGCTACTCTGTGAGTAATACAGTCAACTCTCACTGCCTCAAACATTTACTTCCTCAGATCCCTCACTTCCCCGGACAGGTGCCTGCCAACCTCCTTTATATGTATTTCTGGACTTAATTTCTCAGATAATTTCATTCCTCAGACATTTTACCTTCCATGATCCAAATTCGATAAAGTGAGGTCCCGGCATGGGATTTTTGTGGACTTTCCCGGAAATCTGAAATTCTGAAGGCTACAAGGGCCCCCCCACCCCTGTGGTTGTACAGATCCATTGAGAAAAGACTTTGGATAGAGGCAATGCTTCTTAGTCTCTCGATTACAGAAGCCCAGAAGGGTCAGAAAAGTTATGCTTTGGGTATGTTGGGTACCCATGTCCAAAGTGACAAAAAAACTTTTCTTTTTACAAAGGTGAAAAAGAAAACTTTTACAAAAAAAACGGAAAAAAAACTTCTTATTTGAAAATTAAAAACTTTTCTGACCCTTCTGGGCTTCGGGAATTTTGGCCCCGTCTTGCATTTTCTTCAAACCCAGTCTACCATACGCTCCGCGTCCCCATCGGCCTGCTCTCCCGTGGATACCCTGATGTCCTGGTGTCATTGACCGGTGCCCTAACCCTACCCCCTCCTACAACTTAACCCTTTAAGGACGGTTCAGGGCTTTAATGCATCATGCCCTTGGGCGTCAAGATCCATGAATGCAGCCCTGCTGAGTAACTCGCCTGTGCAGCATTAAAGCATCAGGACGACCCTACAGGGTTGATACACTCCCAAAGGGTCGTCATGATGTACCAATGCAGCCCAGGCGAGTCACTTATTGGGGCTGCATTAGTGCATCATGATGACAAATACCGACTGTTGATGGCTGTTTAGCGACATGCTGTCCGTAAAGGGTTAACAGGCCCCATGTGAGGCTGGTAGGCTTAGAGCTACTCAGTGCAGTCAATACTACAGATCAGGGACACCCTAACCTGGTTCCGTCACTCTGGGTGGTAAACTATTGAAGCCAACAAGGGTCACCAATTTTTTGAATTTTGTTTATATTTCTACATCGTTTATGCAATTTCTCTTTTTAGCTGTCAACATCGCAAATTGGTGCTGTTAACTGTCAACTTTGTCAAAAATAAAGCTGTCAACAGCAACAGTTGTCACTGACAACACTGATTTTCGATGTTGACAACAACAACAAAAATTCATTTTGAGAAATTTGATTAAAAAAGTTAAGAAATTCAAAAAAAAAAAAGATTGTTGAAGTGTTCTTTTTGGGTGACCCTTGTCAGCTTCCGTAGTAAACACAAGAGACAAAATTGTATTTTATCTAATTTCTTTTGAGATTTCATCCTCCGCACTTGAATAATTTTTCATGGTGTCCGTAACCCAAAGAATAAAAAAAATGTGTGGCCTTATGGGTGCATTTCTTATCAGTCCCTTTGTTCTAGGTGTGAAAGGATTGGATTAACCTGATTAGAAGATAGGAGTATAGCCCCCGACTACCTGAGGTATCAGGATGTGCTAGTACCATATATATGGCAGAGTGTGCCTCATATTTTCTAATGCGCAGAGGATTTGGATTTAAAAGGACAATTACTTCTGACGTCTTTCATGATAATACCACAAAGCTGTGCTAAACACCTTTAAACATTATTCACAGTCAAACTAAATTGAATTAGTTTAATTTTAGATCTATTCTAGGATTTATTTTTCCTACAAGATTTTTATCTGAGAGAAGAGGGTCGTCTTAAAAGCGGATATTTATTATATAGGATCAAAGAGAAAACTGATTTAAAGTTTTTTTCAAACAAGAATTTTCTTCGTAAAGTAGGAGATCATCTTTAAGGTGGGGGTCGTCTGAAAGGAGGGGTTTTACGCTATTTAAAATAAACTTGAATCATCAGGAAAATTTCTGTTTTGTTCAAATGACAAAAGACGGACAATATTACTGTCAGTAAGGTCGGTGAAACAAAGGCTGTTTTGGTGAACTCGGGGGCCCTATTTATGCTGGGTTGAGCTGGAAGGAACAACAAAATATGATTTGTTCACTTCTAAAGGATTATCAGATTGAAAAACAATTCTTTCTGTCCCGAAGTCCTTTAATAACCTATAGGGGACCTTTATGCAGGGATGTCCAATTGAACATATCAAGACTTTTTTTCAGATAAGTCACTTTCATCCCTGAACTTTCAGAAAAATTGAATTAACATTTGAGTAAATAATGGCTGAAAGTTTCAGCCAAAACAGTAGTCCCCTATGTTTGTGTAAGGCAAAAAAAAAAGTTGTGTTCAGGTAACATGCCCCCAAAAACTTAGGGTAGGTAGGTCGATATTTTTAAAGGATTTTGAGACAAGCTTCCTCCTATTTTCATATAAATTTCGAGAAAAAAATATTTTAGTGAAAAAAAGGTGTTTTTTGTAAGAAAAAACACAAAAATGCCTTCCCCAAAAAAAATTTAAAAAAATTTGGGTAGGGCCAAACAAAGAGGGTCGCTAGGGATACCTGAACACAACTTTCTTTTTTTTTGGCCTAACAATGTTTTGATACCCTACGCTGTGTTTTAACCTGCTGTGTTTTGGTTCCAGGTGAGTTTGTCGTATTGTGTACAGCAGTACACGTCAGCAGGTAGGTACTGCAGTCCCGCATCAGGGATGCCAATTTCAATTCAATTACAATTCAATTACAATTTGCAAGGTTTTTATTCTGAAATCACGAAAAATATAAAAGTATATACAATTACTGTATTCGACGTAATAAGCGCCCTCCCCCTAATAAGCGCCCCCCCCTTTTTCAGATATTTCTCCAGCTTTTTTTCATGTGTACCTCCGATTTTGTTCCTGTTTTCACACCCTTGTGTGTCATGGAGCACTTCACAACTGTGCAGGTGTTAAGCCAAGCCAAGTGTGAAGGCACAGGGGTGATTATAAGCCACTGTTTCAATCAAATTACAGAGAAGGTTGATACTTACAATGAATGATTAATTACATTTGCATTTTTGACTACAGCACCTCCATTTCGTTAATACTGCATAAGAACTTACAAAAAAGTCAGTTATGGTGATATTACTTGGGGTCAAGGGGAATGGGAAGGGGCGGGGAGATGAATATGAGGTGATACCAAATTCTTATAATGGATACATGTAGAGGAATTCCATACATATATGCGGGTAATGTTTATTTGACTCGAAGACATGGAGAGGTTATTATAATCAACAGGGGTTTTACAATAATAATCAACATTTTATATAGGGGGCTTACTCTATTCTTACTCTGCCCGCCGGTACTTTCCCTGCAAACAGCATCTAAAGAGGAATGCGTTGAAGTCCTTGTGTCCTGGGACGGGATCCTTCTAAAAAGAAATAGGCCCAGGAAATAGTGGAAGCTTTTCCTGGAAATTACATTCCTGAGGACTTTCTTATCATTCACACGCGAGAAATTTGCGTCCCCAACTCTAAGTATTGACATGCCAAGAGTAGTACACATGGGTCTTACTCCCTTAGCTCTTACTGCCCATGAATAAATTATCATTGTCCCTCATCCCCAAATAGTGCATTGATCCAGTAAAAGGAACACTTAACAGAGGACTAACCAAAATTTCGAAAATATTACGCGAAGCAACTTTGGCCATTATTATGTGTCCCAGTATAGGGCCCTAGATGGAGGAGGGTCCAACCCTTATCCAGCTCACGTGCACCATGTCACATGACCTGACACTGATGTGATCACGTTGTACATCAGTAATGGTTACAGGTTATAAATGCATGCCTCATTAGAAGGTATCTTACCCTTTAAGGACGGCATAGTGCCTTAATGCATCATGCCTTGGTCGTCATGATGCATGAATGCAGCACTGGCAAGTAACTCGCCAGTGCTGCATTCAAGCATCATGCCTTGGTCGTCATGATGCATGAATGCAGCACTGGCGAGTAACTCGCCAGTGCTGCATTCAAGCATCATGCCGATCCTAAGTGGTCAAGACACTCCTGAAGGGTCGGCATCATGACGACAAATGTCATTATTTAGCAACATCCGTCCTTAAAGGCTAAGGCCAAATAAAAAAAAAGGTTTGTTTCAGGTTACCCGACCCTACCTAGCAAAACAGGGCCGACCCTAGAAATTTTTATGCAATTTTGAAAAAATATTTATATTTTGGGTCATTTTGGGGCTATCTAAGGGTCGATCTGATAGTTAATGAGTCGAGGCGGTCGTCGGCGAGTCGGCATTGTAGTTCGTGAGTCGATTTCTGGGTACTTTTCAGGCTAAAGTAAAAAAAAAAAAAAATTTAAAAAAAAAAAAAAATCCGACCTACCTACCCTAGATTTTCAGACCATGTAACCTGAAACACACCTTCTTTTTTTTTGGCCTAAACAAGATTAGAGGCAGATAGCTGATGTACGTCCCCCACACACACAGGGGAGGACTGAATCTTTAAAGTTAAACCCCCACCCACCCTGTATAAAGCTCGGGTAGTGGTCCTCTCATCGCCTTCTGGTGCTGGAGGGGCAGCAAGTTGTGGCGCTTTAACCTGTTAATTCTTTAAGGACGGATGTCGCTAAAAAATGAATTTGTCTCATTAGATGTACGTCCATCCATCCATCTGTCCGCAACACAGGGGACCGGTGAATCTTTCACAACCCGTCCTGGCGATGCACCCCACTTAACAGGTGGAAGACTACCCGGATTTACAATACAAACTGGACAAACCACCCAGGCTGGTTTTACAGGTCGCTCAGCCTGGTATTTAGGGCTGTTCTGGTACACTGTATATAGCTTTTATATAATCATATTTACGATTTTTATATGATATTTGCGAAACTTATAAACCTATATAACTTATAGATGAGTATATCAGCTACAAGCTTTTGGGTGCATTATGTGCATGGTCCATTGCATTTCTTAATAATTATGAGTTTAAATCAGTATTATATCTAATGTGACACACATGTAGCAGAGCCCCTGCTTGGAGAAGGTGTGAAAGCCTCAGCCCCAGCCTGCTATACCAGGCTCCCAGCCTCATACACCAGCCTGCTGTGATTGGAGAGTGTACAGGGGTGGCCTGAATGCACAGGCTGCCTGTTAATGCAGGCCGTCCTGTCCTGCTATACCAGTCCTCCACCTGTTCAGGCGGTGATCCACTGCCGCGAATCTGCTCCGTTTCCGCTGAGAATTACACTCGTGAGGGTAAATATGGAAGAAGGATCCATCAGTGCAACAGCCTGCGAGAACGTCATCGCTTGGGCCGTGCGACTAAATTCGCAGAAATCTAAACGTTTTGATTTTTGCGAGTGTTCTCTCGCACAACATTTCACATTCGCAGCAAGGTCGCGGCAGTGGATCACTAGCTTACCACTGGAGAAACACGCAGCCAGGCAGAAAGGGGCATCCTTGCAGCGGGGCTGTGCACAGCATTGTTTCCCCTAGACTCTGCCCCCTTCTGTATATAAGGCCAAATTTGAATTAAAAATATTACCTACTGGAAGCAGAAAATTATAAAAAGTGCCAGAGTGATTTCTGCAGAGACAGAAACAAGCCTGCCTGGTTTATAAACTGTGTCAATGCACTGCTACCTTTTAAAAACTGAGAAATATGGGAAGCTTTGGTGTTCTGAGGGACAGTAATGAGATATGGATTCACATGTCCTAGAAAAGTGACCTTTGTCTTTGACCTGTGTATCATTCACTGGCCATTAGCCATTAGTGAACATCCCAGGGAAGCCTGTCTCTTATTTCAATTCAGAAAAATCAAAGCCCTTTAGCTCTTTAGGGACAGGATACTGTTCAGAATGATGTTTAGTATGACCGCGTGGGTGAATTACTGGCCGGTGTTGCATTCTTGTATCATTCGATCCAGTATTTTGATGTACTGTGGAATGATGGGCATGATGCACTCATGGGCATGATGCACCTCTCAACAACACTTCCTTTTTGCATCATGATCAGCATGAAGCTTCAGGCATGATGCCCCCTTAAAAGGGTTGGGCAGGAAATATTGTTCCCATTCTTTTAAAAGGGTTCCCAGGAATTCTTTTGTCAGGGATTGGCAAGTGCACCGAGTTTCTATGGTAACCCCGTTTCACGCATCTGGTTCGGTTCCCGACTTGAGCTCTTTCAGTTACCGCAAGCTACCTTTATTTGGCAAAAAAAAGGAATGGGAATTTTGTGGACTACCAGTTTATAATTGAGCGATTACACCTGAATATTGATCGAAATTGCCGCTTGCCGAAAGGATTAATACTAATTAAAACACAGGGTTTTGGATAAACCGCAATTTTATCATCCTCCAAGGACGTAGAGATTTAAGAATCTGTACGAAAGCCTCCATTTGAATATTACCGGTTTTAATGAATATCGCAGTGTAAACCGTGAATATTGCTTGAATAAAAAAAAAAAAAAAAAAACTAAGACGAGGCTGTATTACCACAGTGTTTAGTGAACAGAAGACCTTTAAGGGCAGCATAATGCTTCAATGCTGTGCTATTTTGTTGTCAAGATGAATTCATGCAGCCCTGGTGAGTAACCTACCAGTGATGCAGGTACCGTCCCGCCGTACCGGCGCTGCATTGGTGCATCATGCCGAACCATTCTATAATAAAGATTTCATTACCAAAAATGTCAGGGAAAATATTTGCGAGGGCTGCATTCATGCATCATGACAGCCAAAGGCATGATGCATTAATGCACTATGCCATCCCTAACAGGTTAAATAGGGGGGAGGGGGGGTAGCATCGGTCGGGTGCGTGCGTCTTAATGGCAGGATTGGCTGTGTTTGTGTCATTACCTGTCGTTTTGTCAACATCAGAGTCAAGGCTCAGGGACATGCAATGATGAGATGGAGGGGTGTAATTATCTCTGAAGGTCTCGTGTTCATTTGTCGTCATGATAAACTAACGGCTGGTGGTACCGGTGAGAAACTTGGTTCAAGAAAACAAAGATGAAAATTGCCAGAGCTGTTTTCATGCATTATGATGAAAAAGGTATAGTGCATTGAGGTTAACCTTTTAACCCTTTAAGGACGGTATCATGCCTAAATTCCTTGGACGTCATGATGCATGAATGCAGCCCTGGTGAGTAGCTTGCCAGTTCTGCATTCAAGCATCATGCTGACCCTAGGACACCCCTGTAGGATCGGCATGATGCACCAATGTAGCCCTGGAGAGTTACTCGCTAGGGCTGCATTGGTGCATCATGCTGTTCTTGGAGTGTTAAGGACAGCATCACACTTCCTTATGCATCATGATTACCGACCAGGAGTATTTGGAAACCCACAGAACCCTCAGTTTTAGGAAGCAATGTACCGTAAAACCCCGCCTATAAGCCGGAAGTGAGTTTAAGGACATTAATTTGGCTTATATGAAATTATATTGCCATTCAGGAGAACCCCGCCTATAAGCCGAATGTGACTTTTGGGGTGTTGGGGTTCCCCTGGCCCCCACTTTGGCCCACCAAAAAGCGTTTTAAGACAGATTCTAACCATTTATTTCATTAAAATCCATGTGTCGTTTGTTTGAGATGTATACTTCATGTGAAAATAATTTAAAAAAAGGCCTTCAGATACAGTAAAATTGATGACAAGTTTTCATAAACTTTCTATAGTTTTTTTTTCAAATTTTCATTGTCAAAACCCGCCTATAAGCCGAATGTGAGTTTGAAAGGGAAAATTTGGCTTATAGGAAAAAAAACACCAAAATAAATTCAGCTTATAGGCGGGGTTTTACAGTAGTCTATTGTCAGATGTGATCAGTTCATGAGGTTGCCGCAACACCGTTGTCCTTCCAGTGAGTCCAGACAAAACCAATGCAGCCCCAGCGAGTAACTCGCCGGTGCTGCATTGGTGCATCATGCTGACCCTCTGGGAGTGTCTCAACCCCATAGGGTCGGCATGAAGCATGAATGCAGCACTGGCGAGTTACTCACCAGGGCTGCATTGGGGCATCATGACGACAAATGTCTTTTAGCAACATCCGTCCTTTAAGGGTTAAGTATGGCATCATGCTTCCTAATGCCCCATGATGACGACCCAGGAGTATTAGGAAACCTACTGAATCCTAGCTAAACCTGTAAAAGACGCTTAAAACTCAGTTTTATAAAGTAACGTAGTCTACTGTCAGAGGTGATCAGTTCGCGGGGTTGCCCCAACACCATCGTCCCCACCGTAGGTCCAGACAAAACGAATTGTCTGTCAGTGAAACAGAATCAAGTACTGCGCGGCCTCAAATATTGATAGGCATCCGGCGTGCAGTGACCTTTAAACCTTTAAGGGCTACCGTAAAACCCCTCCTTTAAGACGACCCCGCCTTTAAGATGACCCCCTATTTTGAAATAAAAATTCGTCTTGTAGAAAATAGACTTTAAAATGGGTTTCTATTTGATCCAATACTAAAACCCCTCCTTTAAGACGACCCCCGATTTTGAGATGAAAATCCGTCTTGTAGGAAAAATAAATACCAAAATAAATCCGTCTTAAAGGCGGGGTTATACGGTACATAGTGCTTTAATGCATTGTGCGCGTGGTTGTTATGATGCATGAATGCAGCCCTAGAGAGTAACTGCATTTATGCATGATGCAGGCTCAATGGGGTTGATACACTGCCGAAGGGTCGGCATGATGCACCAATGCATTACTAGTGAGTTACTTGTTGGGGCTGCATTGGTGCATCATGCCGACAAAGGGCCCTTTAACAACTTTTTAGCCATGATGCACGAATGCAGCTCTGGCGTGTAACTCTCCAGGCCTGGATTCAAGCATCATGCCATGCAACTGTATGGGTTTGATACACTCCTGTAAGGTCGTCATGATGCATTCATGCAGCCCAAGCAGGACTCACATTCATGCATCATGACAACAAAAGACATAGGACATCAAAGCGCTATGCAGCCCTCAGAGGATTAAAGATGGCTGCTCGTGTCGAACCTAGAAAGATGGTTTCCGAGAAAATAACACCCAATAGAAATTTAGATGATGCCGATTGTGCTGTTAGGAATACAAATAGGATGCGTCTATATCCAGCGCGCCGACCCAGCCAAACAAACACAGTCGGTAGTAATGTAGAGCTATATCTGTGTCTTTAGCAGCATAAACACGGCTATATGGTCTTTATATACTGTGGTCGTACTTTATTTCGCTGGGTATATATTTTCGCTATATTCATGGAAATGGAAAATCTGCGAAATTCTTATATACTACAGTATGGAATAAATACCCGCGAATTGCCCCCTCAGCGAAAATTTACACCCGTGAATATAAGTACTTTCACAGTAGGCCTACTGCATATGGCTATTAAATTGAACTGAAACTTTACTCAGTTATCAGTCAGAGAGATGGGTGGACCAGTAGGCTATATTGTTACAAATCGAGATACTTGCCAGTGCTACATTCATGCATCATGACGACCAAGGCAGGACAGATGTCGCTAAAAGATGACATTTGTTGTCACCAATGCAGCCCTGGCGAGTAACTCGCTGCTGCTGCATTGGTGCATCATGACAACCCTTCAGGAAGCTAACCCTTCAGGAGTCTCAACTTCATAAGTTTGGGATGATGCTTGAATGCAGCCCTGGCAAGTTCATCTTCATAAGTTAGGGATGATGCTTGAATGCAGCACTGGCAAGTTACTCACCAGGGCTGCATTCATCCATCATGATGACCAAGGGCATGAGACATTAAGGCATTATACCATACTTAAAAGTTTAATCGCGCCAGGGCAATGTCCTATACATCGCACTGCACTGAGGCAGATGCTGTATTGTACGACATATTGGTAATTTACATAAGAATATTGTTGTCTCGCGCGTCATAAGGACGATGTTATTGAGCATTAAGATGCGCAGTATATAGATACGTCATCTGGGTTAATGCACCGCACTGTCCTTTTTCTGGTTCTTGCTTCTTTAACCCTTTAAGGACAGATGACATTTGTCGTCATGCACCAATGTATCCCCAGCGAGTAACTCGCTGGTGCTGCATTGGTGCATCATGCCGACCCTTCGGGAGTGTCTCAAACCTATAGGGTCGGCATGATGCTTGAATGCAGCACTGGCGAGTTACTCGTCAGGGCTGCATTCATTCATCATGACGAGCAAGGCATGATGCATTAATGCACTATGCCGTCCTTTATGGGTTAAGGATGGCATAATGCCTTAATGTATCATACTCTTGGTCACCATGATGCATGGATGCAGCCCTGGTGAGTGAAGGATTCAAGCATCATGATGACCATACAGGGTTGAGACACTCCTGAAGGGTTGGGATGATGCACCAATGCAGCACCGGCGAGTTACTTGCCAGGCAGGGTTGTATGAATGCACTATGTGGTATTTAAACGGTTAAAGCAACACACAGCTTTATTCTGGGTTCTAACTTGTTGTTAGGACTGTGGTGTATAAGATCTTGATGTACAATCAACATGTCAGGCTGATTTATCATGATTGAAACTGCCAGAGAGAAAAAATACATCTCATTGAAAAGACAAAATGACTCACACTAAAAACAAATTGTTATCATCAGGAACTGTGACTGAGTTGAGCTTGCACTGTCTGACAGTGGTTGATAAAAACTGTACTCAACACTAGCGGTCATACGGGAAGCAATATGATATTGCTCTAGGTCAGTCATTTTTCGGTATTCCCGATACACAGGATGATTCCTCAGGATCTCATAACTCAGACTGGGGATATAGGCTGAGTGCATTGACTTTTAAACCTTTAAGGGCGGCTTAATGCATTAATGCATCATGCCCTTGGTCGTCATGATGCATGAATGCAGCCCTGGCGAGTAACTCGCCAGTGCTGCATTCAAGCATCATGCCGACCCTACTGGGTTGAGACACTCCTGAAGGGTCAGCATGGGGATGTCCTTGGGGATGTCATTATGGGCCATCAAACTTTGAGACAGAAGGGGGCAACACTTCAATTAGATACACTGGAGGATGGGGTCTAGAGGGTGTGAAGTCTGGTTTATTTGAGATATCACTGTAAGCACTGACCACAGCTATAAGACTCCCACAGAGAACCCATTAGCCAGGCCCTTTGTCGGCCTCACCAGGTTCTCCCAGACAAGGTATAGGATAGACGTTGGCCAACACTGAAAAAGTAAACTCGTCCCCAGACTCGTCTAAGTGACTGTCATAAAATAAACGAGTCAAAAGTTGTCTAACATATCAGGTTACCATCCCACAAATAGAATCTGGAGCTAGCAAATGTCGGGTTTTGGACTGCACATGCCAAATGGGTCTTCTATCTCCAGCTAGAAGACCCGCTTCCTTGTCACTTAGACAAGTTTTTGACTCGTTTATTCTATGACCATCACTTTGAAGAGCCTGTAGACAAGTTTATTTTTTGAGTGAAGGCCACGGCTGAATTGGGTGCATCATGAAGACGGCTTTTAGCGACATGCCGTCCTTAAAGGGTTAGCCCATAGCTGTATATACTGTAAACGTATGTTATTTTGGGCTGTATTTATTTTCGCGATTTCCGCAAAAAATGTGTACAGGGTGAATATTCATCTAGTGTAGCTATATAACTACTATATTATAAAAATTGCTAATTTAAATCTGCGCTAAAGTGTACTTTATAGCCAAATCGCGAAAATATAGATGCGCGAAAATATCTACGTTTACAGTCGGCCAGATCCCAGACTGAAGGCAGATATTGTGTTAACCAGGACCTTGATGCACTCTATGGTGGGGTAGCAAATTGCGTCTGCCCGTGCGGTCACCTGGTTTTTGACTACACTGACTATATTGGATTACAGCCTCCGTAAGCAGTAAATTGATACCATATATACCAACATCTGGGCATTTTCATCCATTTTCTTCTTCTATTTTTATAATCAAAAGAGGGAAAAAGTGGAAAAGAAGGACAAAACATCATTTTCTTATTGATGGGTGCAGTGATGGGTTTTTAGAGCCCCAATCGATATCAACTCTGACTGGGTGGAGTATCTAAAGCCCTAATAGATATCAGCTCTGACCATGCATTAACAAGTGCTGCATTCAGGGACTATTACTGACACCAAACAGGACCAGACTGACTGCCGCGGGTCTCTCTGGGCGCTTTTGTCACTGTAACTATAGATGGCTAATGGTAGGCCTATATATATATGATGCTGCTCTTTGTGCTATAGATAAATGTAAAGCTCAATATTTAACACTACCACACACAAAGCCAAAGGGTGCAAAGCCATCAGCAGACTAGCTGATGGATAGTCTACAGGCAACCAATACACAGAGATAGAGGCCCCAATTGTTTTTTTTGTTTTTTTTTGTATTATCAGTTTTGGAAGTGTTGTGATAGGACATTTTGTCTAGGATAACAGTGAAAACCACAAAAGCTTTTGAAAACTCTGGGAAAATTATTGTATTGAATTGTCACATATCCATTCATCAATGTTGCAATATGACAAAAGTGTCTCAATAAAACTGTCAAGTACAGGCACCAAATATATTTTATTGCTTTCTGCTTAGTTTACCTGAAGCCTTAAACCTATATTGGGCTTTCCACGCTCTCCTGAATGCCCCATGCCCAACCTGTTCAGCTCTAAAACCATATGAACTGTTACTGCCACCCTGGACATGTGGAGGCAGGTTTGAACATTTGCCCCAGACAGCAATGTTTTGGACTAGGCTCCTAGCTTATCTAACCTGCTAACCTGGATCCTTTAGGCTGTGTCTCACAACCTTGGGCCAATGTTTTTGTCTCTGACCAGGTGCCGTCTCTGACCAGGTGCCGTCTCTGACCAGGTGCCGTCTCTGACCAGGTGTCAGAAAAAAGGTGTTTAAAAAAAATTATACTCACATATATAAGGATTTGTAAAAACGTTATGGCGGTTGTTATATAATTATAATTAGCCTCCTGCTGCTAGTATTTTGACCTTATCAAGCCAAGCCGGTCAGAGACGGCACCTGGTCAGAGACGGCACCCGGTCAGAGACGGCACCCGGTCAGAGACAAAATCATTGGCCCAAGGTTGTGAGACACAGCCCCTATGTCACTAAACCTTTTAGTGTGCCTCCCACAATGAACATGTGACACCTTGCAGCTCCAGCTACCTGAACCTTTGTATACAGAACACTCTGGGGTCTGTTTGACTGTCTGGTAATCTTTTATCTCTGCTCTAATATACTGACCCCTGCCCTATGCACAATCTGTTCTGGTCTAAAACCATATGAGGCTGTGTCTCACCAAATCTATACAAGTTGAAAGTCTATGTGCAATTTATGACCGGGTGCAATCTTTGACCGGGTGCAATCTATGACCGGGTGCAATCTTTGACCAGGTGCAATCTATGACCGGGTGCAATCTATGACCGGGTGCAATCTATGACCAGGTGTAATCTATGATCGGGTGCAATCTTTGACCAGGTGCAATCTATGACTGGGAACAATCTATGATCGGGTGCAATCTATGATCAGGTGCAATCTTTGACCAGGTGTAATCCTTGACCGGGTGCAATCTATGACCGGGTGCAATCTTTGACCAGGTGCAATCTATGATCGGGTGCAATCTTTGACCGGGTGCAATCTATGACCGGGTGCAATCTATGACCGGGTGCAATCTTTGACCAGATGCAATCTATGACCGGGTGCAATCTATGACCAGGTGCAATCTATGACCGGGTGCAATCTTTGACCAGGTGCAATCTTTGCCCGAGTGCAATCTATGATCGGCATGTAAGAAAACGGCTTATTTAGGGCATAACTCGCCAGTGCTGCATTCAAGCATCAGGATGAACATACAGGGTTGAGACACTCCTGAAGGGTCGGCATGATGCACTAATGCAGCACTGGCGAGTTAATCACCGGGGCTACATTGGTGCATCATGATGACAAATGTAATCTTTTAGCGACATCCATTCTTAAAGGGTTTGAAAAAAAGTACACTCTGCACCACTGTGGTGCTCTTGGCAAAATCGTAATCAAAATTCACCTGAATGGTAAGTTTCATTTAATGTCATATTCTCCCGATTCTCGATAAACATCACCCAGCTTCGTTGTGATGGTTCAGACGGATCAAATGAAACACGGTTAGTTATTTCACGAGGGTCGGTCAACACGTGTCCGCTGGTCGGTGTGTACAGGACCCTTATACCACCCAGCCTCTCCACACCAGGGCTGCCGTCTGGTTTTCTGGGTTCCTTTTTTATCATGTGCCTGGGGTAAGGGTATTTGCTTTGTCCAATAACTTTGCCTCATAACCCTTATATCCGCTGTGGCCAAACACACTTAGTTACGCTTACTGAACAATGATGAGGGTTATGCGCATCACCCCGATCACTAATAATACCTGTTATTCTCAGGGATAAAGTCTTCAAGTTTTCCCCAGTTTTTTTAAAAATGTATTTATTCGGTAATTAATTACATGGGCGTAATTACAAGGTTCGTCGCATTGCCGTTCTTCCACCAAGACCACTTTCTTTTGATGGGTCTTGATGTAGAAAGGTATTCTGCGTGTCATGTCAGTTGTCAGTTGTCTATGACCGAATGCAGGCAGGCAGGCAGGCAGGCAGGTAGAGCCACCAAAACTATACTATGTTTATACCTTGATTTCAAGGGTTTCTTTTATGTCACAAAGACCTGTACTAAACTATAGAGGACCTTTATTCAACTGCCTCAAATTGAACATTTCAATTCTTTTTTAGATTGGTCACTTTCACCCCTGTACTTTATGCATTTGTTCATCCAAAATTGCAAACCTAATGATTAAATCTAATCTAGATGTGGTAATTCATCAATCTTACAGAAACAGATATTGCTTAGAACAGCATAAAGACTAACAAAAACATGCCTCCAGGAACCTACATCCCACTATCATGGTCTGGAAATCTTTGTTTAAGCACTAAAACAGGATCTCGAATAAGCGCCTGTCTTGTATAAGTGCTGGGGGCATATATAGTCCTCCAAATCCATAAGCGCTGGGGCACTTAAAAGCAAAGGTACCGTATTTGTGATGCGGGTAATGCGTATTACGGTGATGGGTGTTGGTTCTGTGGTTATTAAGTGAGTATTTGTCAACATTGGAGGTGGGCTGTATGTACACGACCCTTGTAACACCCGCGACCCTGGATCTCTGCGCCATACGAGCCCTGTACTGATATTCTTTGGCTCCCTTTAGGTCATTTTCCATTAGCCAATTTGGGGGGTGATCGGCAGGCAATCGGCAAGCAATCGGCAGTGAATCGGCAGGTAGAGCCACCAAAACTACACTATGTTTAGTAAAACTGTTGTGGCTCTACCTGGCGATTGTCTGGCGATTGTCTGGCGATTGTCTGGCGATTGTCTGCTGATCACCCCCAAATTGGCTAATGGAAAATTACCCTATACGACCAATCTCTCAGTCACTAAAGTGCCTACCGTAAAACCTTGCGTATAAGCCGCGGCTTGTACGCGAATCAGACTCAGCTTTCTTTTGATACCAAACATGCCTATATAGGGTGCTGCTTATACAAGAGTTTTTATAAGTATACTACAGTACCAAATTAACAATTCTCAGATGGCCTCTGCGGCATATAGGATCGCACCAAACTCGGGGTGTGGCTTATACGCGAGTTAGGCTTATACGCGAGGTTTTACGGTAACCAAGTTGGTCATTTTTTGGCTCCCTATACGACAGATATAGTTTTAAAACCCACACAGCCAAAGGCTGGTCAGCAGGTTCACAGGGCCCAAACGGACGTAACCTGGTCCCTATAATGTATAGTATATTGTCAGGTTGGTCAGTACTGACCAACTTACTTTTAATAGTCTTCTCCATTTCAATGAGTTTTAGGCTAAGTCCTTTTGAGTAAGGCATTAATCATATGTTGTTTTGCCTCAGTTATTTTTGAATAGCACTTGGTCATGCCTGACCAATGTCCCTATGGTTAACATAAGGTAGCCACTTCAGACTAAGGGCCGAAGAATTTAGGTTTTCTGCGTGCTCTCCAAACTTTTTGCAACCTGCTACCCTCTATGTCAGCCAAGTAAAGGGCTTGGCCAATATATTTTATGGAATACAGTAGTGCCATAACCAGGGAACCCCGTATATCGCAGAGCGATTGAACAACCGGTGCCCGTGTTCCACGGCCCTGTGACATCATCAAAAATGGCGGTTTGTTTACATTTGTACAGTGTAGAAAAATGTATTTTAGCCCCCCCCCTCCCCCCCCCCCTCAATCATAATTTGGATAATTTGAATCGGAACAGGTAAAAAATGAACAAAAAGGTTCACTCTTTTAGGTTTGTTTCCAGGTTATTTCACCGTGGGGCGGTATTCCGCTTGTCACATGGCCTTATAAAATAGAGGTCTTCTGGGAGGGCCTCAGTGACAAATCATATATCCTATGCAATCTCACTTTATTTTACAATAATGATGAGGGTTGTATCAGAAGTGTTGACCATTTATGATGTCCAAATGACTTCTGCCAATCACAGTTGCTAATTGCTAAACAAGATTTGTGCTAGCCTGAAATTTGCCAAATGTCCCTGAATCATAGATGATGTAATCTGGTCAATATGATGTAGTTGGCGCACCATGAAGGAGGGGTAGTTACTGTTGATTGCCCCTTACGATGTATTCAATTACCGCGCTGTGCCTCACACGACAGTTACCATGGTAACGGTTACATGTCACCATAGTAACTGCTAACTGTGGCAGTAGTTATACTGGTTCTGTACGTGTACTTGGCACCCTTTCTTCGATTCATGTCGCGATGTGAAGTTGTTTTTGCCATGAACGTTCACCATTGTGAGTTTTTGAGTTTTTGAGTTTGATGTTTGAACAATGAGACCCAGAATACGGCACAGAATGCTCAGTGCTAGTGTTACAGGCTGTAACAATATATCTGTGGGCCTCAGAATAATGGGAGAAAATGTTGTATTTCAAACACAAGTTAACCCTTTAAGGCCGGCATGATACCTTAATGCATCATGCCCACGGTCATCTTGATTAATGAATGCAGCCCTGGAAAGTATATCGCCAGTTACTCACCAGTGCTGCATTCACGCATCATGTCGACCCTATGGGGTTGAGACACTCCCGAGTTACTCGCCGGGGCTGCATTGGTGCATCATGACGACCAATGTCATCTTTTACCAACATCCGTCCTTAAAGGGCTAAAGAAGAATTGTATTCTAATGGGACTCCTGCTGTTACAAATAAGCTTCTATGCCATTGTCAAAGTGGCAGTAACAGTAGAGCTGATAGGGAACCTGCATTAACTGTTAAATGATGTAATATACTCATTGTGGTCATGATGAGAAATTTCCAGTGGTTCCCACAAGCACTGAGGCATGCACCCAATGACACTACATATATCTCATCTGCTTATAGACATACCGTAAAACCCCCTCCTTTAAGACGACCCCGCCTTTAAGACGACCCCCTACTTTGAGATGAAAATCCGTCTTGTAGAAAAAAGACTTTAAAATGGTTCTCTCTTTGATACTATATAATAAAACCCCTCCTTTAAGACGACCCCCTATTTTGAGATAAAAATCCGTCTTGTAGGAAAAAATAAATCCCAAAATAAATCCGTC